>CAIGRH010224152.1:0-10591 GCA_903798295.1 Fraxinus nigra | reverse complement strand
AGAGATTATAATATACATTTCATTTAGTTAAGTTGATAACGAAATCTTTGGCCAATGTATACTCACAAGTCGAAAAGGAGTTTTCAACTCATATTGACTTAATTGTGGGATGAAATATATGATCGATAATTGAGATTGAAACATATTCACATCCATATCTCATAATTGATCGGATCATAATGACGAATGGATTATAGTTTCATGGTAAAGGAACTAGTTTGGTTTTATCATATCACGTGTCATTTTCCGTTACATGTATTGCCCTGACACATTGCTAGATGTCAAATATGGGACGACGAATGTGAATTGGTGATAAATTAAAATGTGTATTTTAATTTATCGATTTTGATTAGATTAAAATAATAATTCACATCATTGGACATTGTGATCGAGAACCTGATGGGTTACACACAAAAGGAGAACCAGAAGAATGAGATTCGGCAATTAATTAATTAACACATGTTATACAATTAATTAATTGATTTGCTTGTTAATAGACCCGAATTAATTAATTAGATTAATTAAATATTGGACCGGTTAAGTTTAAGAGATGGGCTAAGCCCACTAAAACTTATATTAATAAGCCATTATGGTTTCAGAAAAATGAATAGAACACAATTCATTATCTTGCTAGCACAAGAAAAGAGAAATTTTATTTTTCTCATTCTTGCTCACTGTGTGAATTTCCATTGGAGGTTAGACAATTAGACATCTGTGGATTGCAAATTGTGATTGTTTGTGCTCCAAGAATCAGTAAAGTAGTCTGCTGAATTCATCAAAAGTATTATTCTAAACACGAAGCAAATCCATGGTGGGAATTAAAAAATCATTTATTTTTCGATGTGCATGTTAAGTAAATTAGCAACCTTTCTTCCACCACCACCAAAATTACCACAACTTTATAATAAACAAAAAGTAACTTAACTAACCTAATTTGTGGAGAACTATTAGGATTAAGTGGTTAGAAATTTCGATTTCATTTTGATTATTTAATATTCAACTAAATCAAATTCATTCAGCCATTTTCACATGTATTAACAATTGAATCAACCAATTTTACGTAGTAGTATCTCTCGAGTAAAACTAACCCTTTTTACATGTTCGAATTTACTATATCTCTATATAAAATCATGTAAAAGCAATCAATTTTAGGAATTCAATCATGATTGAATAACCTATAAAAGTATCTCTTCAATCTCTTATAGCACTCATGTCATTTATTGCACAAGCTAGAATCATATATTACATCTCGATTTTTGTACTATCCCTAAATCAATCAATTGGAGATCAAGCAATTTACGCATTAAACACACAATATTATTATCACATAATCAAGTTGCATGAAGTTTTTGGAATTAAATAAATATTAAACCTATACTACATCTTTCCTACTAACAACAAATTATTTAACCAATCATAATTGAAAAACTAAATAATAAAAATATGAAAAATATCACCGAATTTAATACAAAGAATAAAGAAAAGAGTCTTAGCGGTTGTTATTCCTTGTCACTCAATTTCCAACAATGGATCGTCAATCTTCTCTTCCAATCTTGTATATCTCCCGACCAATTGTATTCTTCAACCTTCAAATCTCAAATTTAGATACAAATCTTGGAGATTCCATGTATTTGGATATATAATTACGCCTCAAGATTGTATTTCTAGCATCCCTTAATTATGGAATAAAAGATTCATATTTATAGACCTAAATTAGGTCTAAAATAGAGTTTCAATAGGATTGAGAACCATAATTTGAGTCCAAGTAAGATATCTCAAATTGGTGTGATTAAACTTTTCTTTTGTGATTGGGTCTTTGTTTCCTCTTTTAATTCAGAGCGAGTCCTTAAATTTTGCAATTGAGGTCCTTCAACTTTTAACTTCTTGATCCACAACTTTCAAAATATGCCCAACTTTATTCATTTTTGATAAATTATTGCCTCTTATCATCCGTTCTCGTCCAATCTCGGGGTTTCTCCTAAATTAATATAAAATCCACAATAGTTAAGTATCTGGTTCATAAAATTGCTCTCAAAAGTCTTGTTTTAATGGCCAAAATAAGTGTAATATTTACACTTATCATGATTCTATATTATTATTCTAACCAGTTTGCTTCATGAACCATGTGAGAAAATTTATAGCTTTATTGTTATACATATTGCAATTACATAAAATTTTCACAATGATGTTGGTTCTAAATTACATAGCATTGCTTCTATTAAAGTATGGTGACCCGCATTCTGTTTGGCCTCATTCGAAGAGCTTGCAGTGCGACATATGTGGTGAAACTAAAATTATGAGAAAATGAAATATGCGGTGGTAACAGACTCATCACTTAGCCCACCACCGATCCCCATGAGGGTGCGGGGACGGAGCTCATTCGGTATGGACCTATTTTATTATATATATGATGATATTAGGTTTTCATTGGATCGTCATTCAGGGTAGCTACACCTCGAGTGTGTTTTTTATTCTAAAAATGACCTCCATGTAGAGTTTCAATGTGAATTACAATATGAATATAGTATAGAAATAAGCTCCTCTGTCAGACCTGTAAAAGGCCTGGCAGAGCCGGCCTCTCACATGAGGCGAGTCCCATGCGGGACCCGCCTCATTAAAAAAATGCTCCAAAAAACCCACCCCCACCCCCTCTTGTCTGAGGGCCTGGCAATGCTGGGCCTGGCACCCTAGCATTGCTCTATAATATAATCTTCTAGAGTAAGTAAGTTAGCCATCTAAACTTCTAGATAACACTAACTAGTCATTAACTATTATCTATTATTTACAATACTCATCTTGAATGACTATTTACAAAATAACTACATTGTTAAAATCAAATATGGTAAAAATTTAGTGGGACAAAAATATTAAACGTACGTAAGAAAAAAGAGCACTATTAATTATTAAAAACTTAAGTAATAAAATTCTACATCGTTAAAACATTGTCAATAAAACTCAATTGGAAAAAACTTTATTCAAGGAAAAAGAGTATAGGTACACCCCTAATTTCAATTAATGAAAGTCCTTATATCTAGTTATTGATATCTTGTGCGCCAATGTCCTCAATACACCATCTTCCAAAACTTGTATAAAGTAATTCCAGTAAATTATGTTTCATGTTGTCCTGTTAAGGCTCCAAGGAATTCCATCTTCATGCAAAATATTCATTTATTCTGTGCGACTTTGATGAGCATGATGGTCTGTCGGAAATTGATTTCGTTGCTCTCTTCCTGAGTCTCGTATATAATTTATGATATGTGATAGTAAAATTATAAAGTTATATTGAGTGTAAATGTCCTATATGTTATAAACATTCATTAAACAAATAATATGCCTCGTTAAAATTTTATTAAGAGAATCATATGGAAACAATCCTAATAAAGAACCAAGAGTATATTAATCTTTTGAATACACTATAAAATATTTGAATGATTCCATACGAGGGCAGAACCTCATGGATGAGGCAAGGCAGTTGGATGTGTTGTAGGGATCTTTCGTACAAAAATCTTCCATTGTTGATTGATATGACCACTCACTGCAGCAACTATTCTACTAAATTAAGATGTCAAGTATATATAGTTCTTAAATGTCAGACCTAGGGCTTCGAATGGTCATAAAATTAAATGCATTTGAGCCTGAGATTGACAGATTGACGCCAAAGACAAGGTGCCTCGACCATTAAGATGTGGTTACATGTCTATTCATCCAACAATTAGTATTGATCATCTCCTACTACAAAAAGTTCACATGTTGTGCCATTTGAAGGTAATTTAATTTTATATTTTCAAATTATAATTTTGCTCTCTTGTTTTACTTTCTACACACTATCGGATCCCAACCCATTTTCAAAGTTTACATCTTTAGCACGTTTCACATCCTAATATATGTATTCGCAAGTAAACTAGCTTGATCATCGGAGTTCTTGCGGCCGCCTCCTCTACCATCAGAGAAGTTCACGTGCTCTAACTGTTTGCCCAAGCGTGCAAAAGAGGCTATGCGAATGTGAAAGGAGTCGGGATCTGTTGGTTACCTCATCCATTTAGATTTTGGGATCAACAAAAATTATTTTTAAATTTTTTTATAGATCACTTTTTAACCATAGCCTAACATGATACAAGATTAAGCATTCGGTCTAATGTAAACGTTGAAATTCCGGGAGAAAATGACACATTGGAAAAATAATTTAAAATGAAAATAGGCCAAACGTGGATTATCTGCATGAGTTGATTTGTGGCTAATAAATGGGGACAATGGATGGGGCATTCTTGGTGGGAAAACAAACAAATCCAGCATCTTACAACCCATAGTGGACTATATTCAATCCAATTTAGCATACTATGTATTTTTCTTAAACTTTATCAGCAATCTCCATATCTGTTTAATGTAAATTTTTTGAGAATAAATTTTGTGAAAATTAATTATTTAGAGAATATATTCTTAAAAAGCAAGAGAAAGATATGGATCCACGTACAAAGAAAATGTATTCAAAGAATGTATCATTAAAAATGAGTCACAAGAAAAAAAAAATTAGTCGCTTCAAATTTTTAATCATCATAAAATAGAAGAACTACACGTCTGCTTGTAACATATTTAGAGCCCGTTTGGTACCGATTAAAATCCAATTAAAATTGAAAATATAGTCATTATTGGGTCCCACTCGTCTAATAAAATTCAACAATGATTAGTTTTTCAATTTTAATCCGATTTTAATATCTACCAAACGGGCTCTAAAGTATACGTTGTTGTGCTTAAAAGTAAATTATTATTTTTTTAAAAGTAAGATTTGAGTTTTTTTCTTTAAAAAAAAATAAAAATTGATCACGTCTAAATATTGTGTGGATAAAAAAAATATTTGACAACTTAAAATTAATTTTGCCAAACATGCACAGATTCTGTTATCTTCCCTCCTTCAGTTAGTGGGATCCATAATATCAAATACTAGCCGTTGGTGAATTTCTGATACAAATTTCCAATGGATAATCTGGAAAAAAAAATAAAATAGAATTGTTAAATTTTTTCCCACCACCCAAAATCTCACCCAAAAAACCCATACTCAAAACAAGAGACCGAGAATGAGGGTGTGTTGTGTGTCCCTTCGTGGATAGAGAAACACTCAAAGAGGAAGAAAATGGCATTGGCAATGGCTCTCCGGCGACTTTCCTCCACCGTTGATAAACCCGCAAAGCGTCTCTATAATGGCGGCGCTCTTTACTACATGGTGCCATTTTCTTTTCCATTTCTTGATCTTTTTTTATGAATATTTAGTTTATGTTTTGTTGAAAGAATTTAATTTGTGTTGATTTGTGGGGGTTTTTTTTTTTTGGTAGTCATCTTTGCCAAATGAAGCAGTGTATGAGAAGGAAAAAAATGGTGTCTCGGTAAGCCTAAATTTTTATTTAATTCGTATTTTATTTCGATATTTAGTTGGTTTTGTTTCTCGTGTTGTGATTGTTGAATTGTGTGGAATCTAATCATATTTGTTAAGGATTTTTAAAGGCTTTGTATTCTTCCCTAGCAACAAGTAGACGTAACTCTCATACTGTTTTACTTTGCTTGTAATTCACTTTCATAATTCCATTCAAGTTTTTATTGCTCGTCTCAATCCTTAATGGTGTTTTTCTTCGCTTTTTTGCGTGTGTCTGAGTGTGTGGAGGATTGTATTCTTTTGTAGCAACAACTTGATGTAACTCAGTTACTGAGGGTGAACTACTGTAAAGATCTATGTTTTGCTTTGCTAGTTTTTCGCTTTTCAAAGTTCCTTTCACATTATTATTGCTTACGTCTTCAAATTGTCGTTTAAATTGTTAATTTTCAAGTGTCGAATTGCAGTGGCCAAAGCAACTGAATGCTCCACTAGAAGTTGTTGATCCTGAGATTGCTGACATTATCGAGCTCGAGAAAGCCCGACAATGGAAGGTACTATCTATCTATTTCAATTATCTTCCACGATAATACTGTATTCAATCAATTTTATGCACAAGATTTCTTAAGAACATGACTGTATTAGCATATTGATTTGGGTTCATATTGCATCTGTATCTAGGGACTGGAACTTATTCCTTCGGAGAATTTTACTTCGGTCTCTGTGATGCAAGCAGTTGGTTCAATTATGACTAATAAATACAGTGAAGGATACCCTGGTGCTAGATACTATGGAGGAAATGAGTATGCTGAAACCTCTATATATGCACCTAATTGATTTATTTTCACCATTTTGGACTAATTTTATATGCTTCTTATAGGTACATTGACATGGCGGAGACTTTATGCCAAAAACGTGCTTTGGAAGCATTTCGGTTGGATCCTGCGAAATGGGGAGGTGATTTTCCTTGATTCATTAATAACTCCGAGATATATGTTCAAGTTTGTGAACAGATAGATGTTTCTTAAACTGCTTTATCTCAATAGAAAGGAAAAGAAGGGACCTTATCGGGCATTCATTGTTTTGATGCAGTGAATGTGCAGCCTCTATCGGGATCTCCGTCAAATTTTCAAGTTTACACTGCATTACTTAAACCACACGAGAGAATTATGGCCCTCGATCTTCCTCACGGTGGGCATCTTTCACATGGATATCAGGTGTTTACAGTTTCCACCATCTCCGCATTCGATATAATTCATATCTTATGCATTGTGGCTTAAAGTTTACCAGGTTTTTAGCAAATTGGGAGAAAAAAAAGTTTGGTTTAGTTCTAATTATGTTACGTTTATAGTATAGCCTAATCTGTTTTTTCAACGAGTACAGACTGACACGAAGAAGATATCGGCAGTCTCTATATTCTTTGAGACTATGCCTTACAGATTGAATGAAAGTACTGGCTACATTGACTACGATCAGGTAAATTCTGCTTCTCCTGTTGTTTCATTAATATTTAATGGTTGTATCTTAGGCAAATTCAAATCTCATAATCTGATGTTCTACGGATTCATGGACTCTATGTTTAGGAAAACGCTTAGTTTTATAAAAATTGTGAAATCTGATGTTCTACGGATTCATCTCTTAGTTTCTATTCTCATACACAGATGGAGAAAAGTGCTTCACTGTTTAGGCCGAAGTTAATAGTTGCTGGTGCCAGTGCTTACTCACGTCTCTATGACTATGCACGCATTCGAAAGGTAAATTATTTTAGGTTTATATGATCCATTCTTTATTACAATGTTGCGAAGGATCTTAGTCGGACGAGGTGTTTATGTAATGACAGGTTTGTGACAAGCAGAAAGCAGTTATGTTAGCAGATATGGCACACATTAGTGGATTAGTGGCAGCTGGTGTTATCCCTTCGCCATTTGAGTATGCCGATGTTGTTACGACAACGACCCACAAATCACTTCGTGGGCCTCGTGGTGCCATGATTTTTTTCAGGAAGGGCGTAAAAGAGATCAATAAACAAGGAAAAGAGGTTAGTTATAAAAACGAGTCCTAGCCTCAAGTTTCATCCTTGTATAACCTGTTGAAGACTGAATTTAAATAAATATAATTCTACCTCTCGCCGTCACTCATTTATGAAAATTGTGCGTATGTTAGGATGAAAATATGAATCCTAGTCTGCACGTGAAGGGACTCGCTGAAGAATAAGTTCAGATAAATAAAATTGTCTCGTCTATAAAATCTTACGTTTTAGATGAAGTGGTTCGACGTAACCAATTTTCGTCTTTACCATTTTCATCTTCCCTCTCGTGCTGTTGCTGGCAAAGTTAAATGTCGTCTTCAACGGAAGATAACTAATATCAAGTAAATTTTGAAGGTACTGTACGACTATGAAGATAAAATCAATCAAGCTGTCTTTCCTGGGCTTCAAGGCGGCCCTCACAATCACACTATTACTGGTTTAGCAGTGGCGCTGAAACAGGTTCGAGGCTCTAAACTCAGCCCCAGTTTGGTAGGAATTAAAATCAATATTTTAGTAGATTTTGATAGAATTTAACGAAATGTATGGACTAAAAGTTGTGGACAATAAAATATGTGGTTAAAACTAATTATTGACTTTAACTTAGGTTAAAATCTAGATTTGAATCGGTATCAAAAATGGATTCGATATAGGGTATCTAAACGAATGAAGGAAATTCATATTATCCTTCTCGATATAAATGCAGGCCACAACTCTGGAATACAAAGCTTACCAAGAGCAAGTCATGAGTAACTGCTCAAAATTTGCCCAGGTACGATTTACTGAGAACTAAGACTTGTGACTGAAAGATCTTATGCATAAACTATATTGGTAGTTACAATTTCAAACCATACAATTTACGAAAATCATCATTTACGTGTTTTCATATCCAATGCTAAAATCAATCCGATTGTACAGACTTTGGTCAAGAAGGGCTATGAACTCGTTTCAGGTGGAACTGAGAACCATTTAGTTCTAGTCAATTTGAAAAACAAGGTAAAGTTTAACATTTTTTTTTTTTGGAGTCAATTTGAACAGCTACTAAGCAACTTTTTTGGTTTTTCGTTTCTTCAGGGTATTGATGGTTCCAGGGTTGAGAAGGTGTTGGAGTCTGTCCACATTGCAGCAAACAAGAATACAGTTCCTGGAGATGTATCTGCAATGGTTCCAGGTGGCATCCGAATGGGTAAGACGCTTGTTTATTGGTCGGGATTTCACTATAAAACTAGTTTCCCGAACTAACTAGTTTGATGAACTCGTATTTCTCAGGAACCCCGGCTCTTACTTCTCGGGGATTTGTTGAAGAGGATTTTGTTAAAGTTGCCGAGTTTTTCGATGCTTCTGTGAAGTTGGCACTGAAAATTAAGGCTGACACTCAAGGTGCTTTATTTGCTTACTTTTATTACCATATCATAATCTATGAGTACATATTTGATGCGATGGTGATGCTACACGTGTATAATACGGTGTTCATAACGGTGTCCACCCCTCACATGAAGGGGGACCCACTTCGAATAAAATATAATATATCCGAAGTGGGTCCCCCTCCAAGTGAGGGGATAGACACCGCATCATGTATAAGTAGCATATTCCTTGATGCAAAGTAGTAGATAAAGGTTTTGCTAAGGATACATAATTTTTGTATATAGAGGAATACATAACACTCACATGTATCCCTCTACGTACAAAAATTATGTACTTCTAGAATTATCCCGTAGATAATACCCACACTATGTGAGTGTTATGTATCCCTTTATGTATATCTAGAATTATCCAGTAGATAATACCATTGATAAAGTTTTACTTCTTTTTTCCCTTAACTTACTGTCTAGTCCTTGATATCAAACGCTCCATAAACTCGTTCAATCTTTCAAATAAAATTTCTTTTCAAGTATTTGTCACGTCTAAAGCTTCTTTTTTCGCTTCATCTTTTACTTCTCCCTTTTTACTCCAGGGACAAAGTTGAAGGACTTCGTGGCTGCTATGCAGTCGAGTGCCTCCGAGATTGCAAAACTTCGCCACGACGTGGAGGAGTATGCGAAGCAATTCCCAACAATTGGATTTGAGAAAGAAACCATGAAGTACAAGAACTGATCAGGTGCAAATAGGGGGCCAGAAGCAAATAATTCTTTTTTTATTTTGTGTGTAAGATTGTGTCGTTTATTCCTCTGGACAGTACAATAGACTTTGATTTTTAACTTCTTTTTTATGTTTGTTCAAAGCATTACGAAGCATGCCACCCCCGTACATTTAAATTTTTTTATCGAATTTTTTTTGAGCAGGAAACAGGCACTATATATTTCAAGACCAAGTGATCTTCAGAATCACATGGGTGAATGGAAATGAAATGAAGCTTATGTATAAAATCTTGCACTATTTTATTTCCTATTTCGACTGGTGTATATGTACATTGTCCAGTGATATTTGAAGCAATAAACTCAAATTAACTTATAAGTAATAATGATTGTCATGTTTGATCAAAGCTTTTAGCTTTATCTATTTATTAATTTTGTGAAGTTGATAGGGAGATATTCCTTGGTTAGGAGTTTATTTTCCTTAACTTGTTAGGATTTATAGCTTATTGATTTTACGTAATTATACCATTCTTATAAGGAATCTAGTACCCTAATTGGGTTAAAAGTTTGTTTCCTATTTAGATAACGTTTTGTTTCATGCTTTTCTATTTAACATCTTCATTATAACACTATTGTTTGATGAATAATAATCAAATCAATGAAGATTGTTCTTCAAATATCCGCGTAGTCGCTTATTTGTTCAATAATAATGTTTTTGTAATCCGATGATATTCATGTTTGCGCTTTCGAGTGCACCAGTTGGTATCGGAACTCAATATATGCTCTTGAGAATGTATTGAGGAGGACATGTTAGACATAATGATACCAAGGTTGATAATGGAGACTGAATATGAACTAATACAATTTGGGAACAACTGGAGTTTGTGGCACAAGATGTGGTCGAATTGGTTGACCTCTTTGGCAATCGACGAAAAGCACGATGTGGTCGCCATAATGCGTGCATTGCAATTAGACAAGACCGGCAAGATGGTAGGGCTAGTTGCGAGTTCAGGGCTGGTTCTGTGATTTTTGGGGCCCGAGACGAACTCCGAAAATTGGGCCCTCCCATTATCAATGTAAATGCAAAATCAAACAGTGTACTATGTAACGTATTGCTAACTTAAAACT
>CAIGRH010224064.1:0-15259 GCA_903798295.1 Fraxinus nigra | reverse complement strand
TTTATGCTGCTTCAATCCTTCCTTGGATGTCTGAGACGCCTCCATTTATTTGATGCTGTTTCCTGTGTATTGGAATACGCTGATTGTATATGTATTGCTTTGATAATTCTGTTCTTATTTGTTTTTTTTTTCTGGATTTAATTGCTGTGTTGATTGGGCTTAAAAATGTGATCTTGCATCGAAACATATATATTTTTCTTCTTTTAGAATACAGGGACTTTGAATTTTGCGCCTTGAGCATGAGAATTGGATTGCTTCAGGGATGATAAGTTCCTGAAATTCAATTTTTTTCATCCATCCGTCACTTTGTCAGCATTTCTCTTTTACTTGATTTGCTGGCCATGCAGGAATGGAACAATTTTTTTCATATATGCTAGTATAAATGTCAATTTATTTGATGTCGGTGATGACAAATCCAAAGGCTTGTTTCTCAAAACATTCGCAGTGGCCGCCTAAGAGCTTTCGCCTTCGCCAGGCTTGAGAGCTAGTGCTGCTTTTATCCTTCCTTGGATGTCTGAGACTTTACCAATATGCAAAAGGGTTTTGAAGATTTTCAATGGTTGCGTTAATTCTTATATTTTTGTTCTGCAATTGCTATGGATGTTGCAGACAGTTGTAAGTCGATGCAAGAACAAGAAGATGGACGAAAGGAGCAAGAAAGAAAGAGAAAGATGCGGTAAAAGGCAAGCCTAATGTGTGGATTGGATAAGAGAGCAAGGGAAAGACAAACTCTGGCTGAGAAAAGCAGTTGATCTGATATCATAATAGCAGAATTGGTGGCAGCCCAAGTAATTCAGTCATTATGCCAGCTGACGATTCCATTGGTGAAATCCCACTTGTTTGAAACCTTCATGTATCATTCTATCTTCGTTAATTGATTCCAGGGGTTATTCTTTACGGGAAGATCTTTAACGTACAAGTGAATACGTGACTTGATCATGCTCTTGTTCCAGCACATATTATGTGCAATACAATAACAAAGGGCAAATTTAACTTATTGGTATGCAAATACCTCCCGACCATACGAACTTAAAAATGCTAACCCATGATAATACCCCACTAACTGCGATTTGGAACTTTAAAATGAATGGAAGAGTAGGCCATGTGCTCGAAACCTTTGCTTTCAACCCTCGGGACATTTAACCAGTTAAGCTCAAGAAGAATAGAAGTGAAATATGAATGGCAAAAATACCCGATACCTGCGGGGCATCCTGAACAAGGTGGGGATTCATTTAATCGAGTATTTGGATCAGGGACGGGTACAGGTAACAAGGGATGTCTGGTTTAATTTGCAATTTTTCTATTTTAAGAATTTAATACTTTAAATAAAAAAAGTCCACGAATGTTCACTAGTTATAGTAGATGTCTACTAAGATTAGCTAAGAAATATTAAGAAATATGACAAAATAAAAATTTTAGTTTACCAAATATATTTGAATAATTTAACTTTATTTTTAAAAAAAAAATAAAAATGTATTATCTCATTTTATTGTATAAGGATAATAAAATAATTCTATATAAAAAAAATTAAATTGATAGTAAACGGGGCCATTGTCCCCCCACCCCACCCCACCCCACTCTGCTCCACTTAAACGGGTAACGAGGGGGTTGGGAGGAAATTATTGGCGGGATAGGGTAGGTTGCCCAATCTCGATATGTCCCTTGCCATCTCTAAAGTGAAAATTCACATGTATTGTGGGCAAATTGCACTTTTAAACGATTGACCATCAAAATAGTAAATTACCAACATAAGAATACAAATTAAAAAATGATTTGTTAATTCAATCAAAATAAAATATTTATTTAACTATTTATTTATAATTATGCACATATATTTTTGAGATTCACAACTATTACTCTTCATAAATTATTTATAAATTTGTTAAGTGAAGGTTAACGAAAAGTCCTCGAGATGGGAGGGAATGTAGGGTTCACAAAACTTAGGAGGAAATTTTGTAAATTAATCAGCCATTTGGGTAGATTTGTTATTTAGCTCATGTTTAGTATATATTAAAATTCTCATTTTAATTCTTCTACTTATTTTCAACCACACATTTTATTGACCTCAAAAAATGAATTCAACATATGTCAAGCCTACTCGTGCATACGTAAGCTAAATCCAACACGTTAGCGTAGATCAACAATAGAGATCACTCCAATATTTGAACGCGGGTAGAGCTTAACAACAAGAGACGTTTTCGTTCGGGTTCCTGCAAAGTTTTCAGGACACCATTGTATATTGATCAATCGATAAGAGCAATATTTGTAGTTGTAATAAACTGATAAGAGAATAAAATAGGTCGCTTTGAGTATTTAAAGTTTCATTAGCCTTCAATCGTTACATGGTGGGGGTATTTATAGTATTACAGATGAATTGGTGACCCCTTAGATCAGATTACACGTGGCTTCATCCCCTCTGATGAGGCATCAAATCATATCCATCATGTTGACTTTCTTAATTTTACAAAGCATTTAATACTCTTACATCCTATTAACAAGACAAGATACAAATATACGCATTACAAGGGTCACATCAATCATTCCAAAAGGATTACATACTTGATTCAAGATCTCTGCACGTGGGTCATCACTAGCTGAAGGGCCTCAGATCCAGGAGGCGTCTCGCACGTACTGGGGCCTCGGTTTACAACGGAGGCTCGCATAATGGGCCTCGGCCTACATAGAAGGAGGCTAGGCGGCCGATTGGATCAGGTCCCACAGCCACATGGCAGTTCCTAGTGATGAGTCATAACAATAGTCCCCCAAGTCCATGTGTGATTATTTATGTCATGCGTGTACTTTAGTAATAAAGTTAAAAAAGTTTTTTTAAAAAAATTTGTAGTCTATCATACTAGTCCCCCAAGTCCATGTAGAGCTATTCATACTGTGCATGGAATTTTAATAGGTGATTTAAACCTAGCTTGCTTTACAATAAAGAGATTTGTGGTGCTCAGACTGTAATGCCTTAGTGTTGATGCGAATTTAAAGTTGAAGCTGAGGCAAGTACATGGCTAAACTGTCGAGGCTGAATTACTTGAGAATAGCTGAATTTAAAGTTGAAGTTGAGGCACGTCCATGGCCGAACTGCGAAGGTTGAATTACTTAAGAATAGCTGAATTTAAAGTTGAAGCTGAGGCAAGTCCATGGCTGAACTGCAGAGGCTGAATTACTTAAGAATAACTGAATTTAAAGTTGAAGTCGACGCAAGTCCATGGTTGAACTGTCGATGCTGAATTAATTGATGTAATGCCTTAGTGCAGAGGCGACGAAGCTTGAATCTGGAAGCTAAATTATAAATTGTTTGACATGGATGCTAATGCGCATGATTTGGCGGTTTTGCATGTTTCCAAGGCGAGGTAGCTGTAGCGATTCAACTTCCAATACATGTACGGTCGCCACATTAATTACATAATGATGGCTAATGATGAGCGTGCGTTTTTTGTTGAAAGTATTCATGCGTCGAGGCCAATGCGTGAAACCCATGAATTGATCTAAGGCATTAATGTCATAAAACGTTTGAATTCTACAGTTCAAATTGAACGCAAATTTGGACACCTTTGATTAGATTGGCCTCAATCTAATGGTTGGGATTCAGTCCCTTTTTTGTATAAAGGCTAAAACTTTTGTCATTTTAAAACTTTACCTTTGGAAAATATTCTTCGAACTCTCTCAAGTTTTCTTTCAAAGAGTTTTTCGGCAATCAATCTTCGGCGAGTCTTCTGAATCTTCATTTGTTTAGGTACTTTCTTGTGAAAAATGGGGTTTTCCCAAATTTTCCTCAAGTTTCTGCAACTTTTCATCTTTTTCTTCAAATTACCATGTCTACCGAGGCGTCCATGACTGTTACTGTGGCTAGGTTCCGGGGGGGGAGTGTCTGGGAGGTCGGAGGAGTGGTAAAGTATGAGTGATGAGCCAATAGACTATGAGGCGGATTGGGGGGCCGCAAAAATCCCATCTTCCATAACCTCTTCCAAAATAACAGAGCTTATGGGAACATATTGCATACCTCATTATGTAGAGTTGCTAGTTCATGAGGCCACGAACGAGCCTGTTTTTCGAGGCCGGGATGTGTGGCCATTAGTGAATTCTTGCTGAAAGCAAGAGTGCATCTGCCTCTGCACCCCTTCTTTAGGGCGGTGCTGAGGAACTTCATGTTGTCCCCCACCCAAATTTTACCAAATGGGTGGAGCCAATGAGTTGGGGCCTACTTTCTCTGGAAAGAGGTCTCTTTAGGCGAGGACATGCCTCTATATGTCTTTCAAACAATTTTTTAGGCTCGAGTCGTTAGGAAAAACGACTCCAATGGGTGGTACTACATCACCCCTTGGGGGCTCATGCTCCCTTCATAGTGGGGCTCCCCACCTCCATTAAAGGATGGAAATAGTCTTAGTTCTGGGTTAGGGGCAGGTGGAAAATGGTTGAGAAAGATGTTGTCCCAGCATGTACTGTGCCGACCCAGTACTACGAAGCGCGTGAGTGCCTCGCTTTACGACTTTTAGATTTATTACCAACTTCTTGGAACTAATTTCAGTTGTTTTGTTTGTTTGCAAATTCCGGTTCAAGATACAAGGTCCACGAGGCTGAGTGGGACATGATCGAAGACATTTACAAACGATCTCCGAAGCTCAGAAGCTTTGCCCACCTCACTGAACGAAGCTGTTATTTTCTGGACTTCGGACTGATAGCCTCCAAAGGTTAGATGCCCATTTACTTCTGTTAAGTTTATATTCATTCTTGCAATTCCTGACTTTTTCCTTCACATTTGCACACAAATTTGCCAAGAAGGAATATCAAGTACCTGATATGGCCAATATCCTTAAGGCCACTGCCGTTACTAGCACCAAAGCTCTGAAGCCCTCTTCCTCCGAGGCGAAGCAAGTGAGATCAAGGTTGGAACGCCTTAATAAAGACTAGGCTGAGAATGGAGCAGAAGAGGAGGCTCCTAAAAAGGCTCAGATAGCCTCTAATAGAGGAAAAAGGAAAATGGAGGAGCCTTATAAGAAAATGAAGCTTGTCCACACAAGTGGGGGTTCATCCAATTTTGGGACCACCGTGTCCCATTCTGAAAAATTGGTTTCTTAGTAGCCAAAACTTCTTCAGCCTTTAATGAAAGCTGCTAAGGTGGAGCAAGCTCGGAAGGCCAATGAAGAGGCCAAGAAGGAAACAACTTCATCCCCCGAGGCATCTAAAAAGGGGCAAATTGTGAGAACCTTAGGCAAGTATGGGAATTTCCTAGTTGTGAGGGATAATAAAATTGCCCCAGCAGTTTTGGAAATGTTACCGGCTGAGGTTCGAAGTGCCACGGAAGTTTTTAACAAATTTTGGACGGAAAGGTGGCAAGATTGTGTGTCCACCTGTGATGCGGTGGACCTCAGTGCCACTTTGGTGAGCCAAAGTGCAAGGGCTTTTGGGGTGGCCCTCGAGTGTCAGGAAGTGTTATCTGACATTCAAAGAAGGAATATAGCATCGGTGGAAAACATTGATGTTGCCTAAGCTGAATTAAAAAGGGTGAAGTCTGAGGCTGAAGCACTGAAGGCCCAAAAGGTTGAAGATGAGGCTAGGATATCCTCTGTACCAGCTAAGATTGAGGCGCTAAAGAAAGAAATGTATGAGTCTCGGTACGAGGTGGCTTCATTAACGAAGAAGGTCGAGATCTCCATAACCACCAAAAGCTCACTGCAGAGACAATTGAGAAAGTGAACCTTGAACTTGCTGGGTGCAAGGATGCTAATGACTTCATGGAGAAACAAATCGGGTGGTATGTAGAGGAGACGAGACGGTGTGAAGCTGACGTTGCTGAAGCTAGTGAAGTTGCAGTGAAAAATTGCATTGCCAACTTTCACTTGACTGAGGAGTATCAACGCTTTGCTATCTATTGGAGGAGGTTTGCCTACAATGAAGTGGTGGGTAGGTTTGAGGACCTCTACCTTGAACTGGATGCTTCTGAGCTTAGGGCAAAATTTATTGAGAAAGAGGTTTCCAAGACCCTCGCAGAGGAAGCTACTGAAGAAGTTCCCGTTGAAGGTACTCCGGAAGAAGTGGCAACTGATGCACCTGCTACTGAGGCACAAGCTTCTCTACCTCCTCAACAGTAGTTTAGGCTTAACTAAATTTTGTAACGCCTTTGGCCTCCTGATGTACTTGCTTTTCTATTTAATGAATGAAGTTTATGTACTTCCCATTGTTTACAATTTTGTCATTTTTCTTCGAAGTAAATGGACCTCCATAATGCACTAACTATGATGAACTGCTTCGACAAGCTAAAGTCTAAACCTCATCTGAACTGAGCTTAACTAACTGGATTGAACTTAAACTGATTCGAACTCACTGAACTGATTTACATTTAGTTATTTAGGCTTTAAGCCTTTACTTTGAATGAACAAATTAATGCTCAATTTGGCTGACTTTTGGACTTTAAGCAAACTGACATACTCAAATAACTCTGAAGCTTCAAAGGGACTTTAATTTTCTTAAGCTAAGGCTTCTCCCTTGATGTTCAGCCTCGTCAAAGGAAGGCATGTGATGCATACCTTGGAGTTCAAACGAGGTGGTCACTTTAGGGACTGGATCCTCTCTTCCGATGTGATTACGCTTCCTTACGTGGATGATGGTTTATCCATGCAAGGGATTCTCCCTTGACGTTTAGCCTCATTAAAGGGAGGCATGTGATGTATGCCTCGGAGTTCAAACGAGGTGGTCCTTTTAGGGATCAGATCCTCTTTTCCGAGGCATTCGCTCTTCCTTACATATAGGATGGTACATCCATGCAACAGCTTCTCCCTTGACGTTCAGTCTCGTCAAAGGGAGGCATGTGATGCACGTCTCGGAGTTCAAACGAGGTGATCCTTTTAGGGACTGGATCGTCTCCTCCAAGGCACATGCGCTACCTTATATAGAGGATGGTTTATTCATGTAATGACTTATCTCTTGACGTTTAGCCTCGTCAAAGGAAAGCATATGATGTACGCCTTGGAGTTCAAACAAGGTCGTCCATTTAGGGACTAGATCCTCACTTCTGAAGCGCCCATGCTTGACAAATTTCTTGAAACAAAGATTTTATTTATTTGCAAAGGCTGGGGAAAACTTCCAGCAATGAGTTACATTTATAGGTAATATATTCGTAAATGCTCGACATTCCATGGATGAGGTTGAACCTTTCCACCCATGTCTTTGATCCAGTATGGACCAGATCAGATCTCTCTTTCATTGCGGTAGAGACCCTCCTAGTTTGGTCCCAAGGTGCCTATTCCTGACTCCTTGGAAGATAAGAACACTCTCCAAAGCACTAAGTCATTTACCCGGAAGGACCTTTTCTTCACCTTAGCGTTATAGTACCGGGTTATCTTCCTTTGGTAAGCTGCCAATCTCAACTGGGAGTCATCCTTCTTATCTTCTAGGAAATCAAGCTCATATCTCCTGAGCTCGTCATTGGATATCTCATTGAAACTCAGCCTTCAGGGGGAAGATAATCTTACCTCTACGGGGTTCATTGCCTCGGCACCATAGGTCATTGAGAAAGGAGTCTCTCCAGCTGGGGTCCTACTTGTAGTTCGAATTGCCTACAATACTTAGGGCAACTCATCCACCCAGGCCCCTTTGGCTGTGTCGAGCTTCTTCTTCAGAGTGTGTTTTATGATTTTATTCACAGATTCGACTTGTCCATTAGCCTGGGGATGACGAGGAGTAGAGAAATGTTTCATAATTCCCAGCTCTTCACAAAGATCTCTCACCTTTTTGTTGTCAAATTACTTCCCATTATCTGAGGTGATCGAATGGGGAATACCAAACCGACATATTATGTTATTCCACAAAAAATTGGAAGTATTTGCTTTAGTGATCTTTATCAGGGGTTCGGCCTCCACTCACTTTGTGAAGTAATCAATCGCAACAATGACAAAATTACCATTTCATTTGCCCTTAGGTAGGGGGCCAATGAGGTCCACACTCCATTTGCTGAAAGGCCAATGGCTGGACACTAGAGTTAACTCCTAGAGGTTGGACATGGGAGAAACGTTGACACTTGTCACATTTTGGAACAAATTGAATGGCGCCCTTTTTTAAAGTGGGTCAATAATATCCTTACCTTAATACTTTTCTGGCCAAAGCAAGTCCTCCTGAGTGGTTGCCACAAACAACTTTGTGAATTTCACAGAGTACGTAGTTGGCTTCCTCTTCTCCTACATACTGAAGAAGGGGTGAAGAAAATCCACGCTTGTAAAGAATATCACCCAGTAACACAAAATGAGTGGACATCCTCCTTAGCTTGTAGGCCTTATCTTTGTTTTTCGACAAAATTTGATCTTTGAGATAGGATATGAGGGGTTGCATCGAAGTCGGAGTTCCTTCCACCCACATCACTACTTCTACCGAGGTGGATGGCCTCAAGAGGCACTCGATTGGTACCACCGTCAACAACTCAGAATCCTTGCTACTAGCCAACTTGGACAAAGCATAAGTGTGGGCATTTTCAAGGCGCGGGATCTAAGTTAATTCAAATCTCTCAAAAGAGGGGAGCAGATTCATTACCAATTTGAGGTAGGCTGCCATGGTATTATCTCTGGCTACAAAATTGTCATTCATTTGTCCTACAATAAGTTGGGAATCGCTGTTGATGTGTAGCCTCTTTACTTGCATTTCCCTAGTCAGCCTCAGGCCGGCAATGTCGGCCTTATATTCAGCCACATTGTTCGTGGCCCTAAATCCAAACCGAACGATGTTGTTCAACTTGTGAATTTTGGGGCTCACCAGTATCACGCCTGTGCTCGAACCTATTTCTCCGGACGAGCCATCCACAAACAAGTTCCAAGTGGGAGGCTCGGTGGGTTCCATCGTCACGTCCACTTCAGGGACATTGGCTAACGTAGCCACAAAATCTACTATAGCTTGACCTTTGACGGTGGTTATTGCCTTGAAGAGGATTTCAAATTTGTTTAATTCCACTGCCCATTTTAGTAACCTTCCCGAGGCATCAGGTTTTTGCAACACTTGCCCGAGCGGGAAGTTTGTCAACATATGGATTGTATGGGCTTGGAAATAGGGTCTCAACTTGCGGAATGCAGTTATTAATGTCAAAGCCAAATTTTCCATATCTAGGTAACACGTTTCAGGGGTTAGCAATGCCTTGTTGATGTAGTAAACTGGCAACTGGGTTGAGCCCTCTTCTCTTATAAGTACAGCACTTATGGCCTCATGGGAGATGGCCAAGTAAAGTTGTAGAACTTCCCCAAGCTTGGGTTTCGATAGAAGGGGGGTTTGCCCTATGTGCTTTTTCAGCCCCTAGAAGGCCTCTTTACACTCCTTGGTCCATTGGAACTTATTGCCTCCCTTCAACACCGTAGAGAATGGGAGATACTTATCTGTAGCCTTCGATATGAAACGGCTCAAAGAAGACACCTAGGGATGGCAAAAAAACTTGGCGGCTCGGACGGTTCGGGCTCGGTTCGAAAAAAGCCCGAGTCGGGCCCGGTTCGAGCTCGGTGTAACCGAGCCAAGGCTCGGGCCGAGCCCCATTTTGGGGCACTGGCTCGAGCCCGGGCCGGCCGAGCCCACCATTTAAAAAAAAAATTCTTATAAGCTGCCTCTAAGGGCAAC
The DNA here is from genome assembly GCA_903798295.1 of Fraxinus nigra. NCBI lineage: Eukaryota > Viridiplantae > Streptophyta > Magnoliopsida > Lamiales > Oleaceae > Fraxinus > Fraxinus nigra. Next base: position 5,668 of record CAIGRH010224064.1, on the reverse strand, counting down.
TTTTCTGCAAGCTGCCTTGCACAATTGCAAGGCAGCTTTGCAACAAAGCTGCCTACAATTTTAGCTGCCTGCAAAGGCAGTAAGCTACAAACATTAAAAAAAAATTTCAAAAACTCGAGCCGGCTCGGCCCGCTAAGGCTCGGTGCAAAAGCACGGGCCGAGCCTCATTTTTTTTACCGGACTTTGCTCGGCTCGGCTCGACTCAGGCCTAAAAAAGCTCGAGCCGAGCCCGAGCTTTTTTTTTCGACTCGGCTCGACTCGTTGCCATCCTTACAGACACCCCGATCGGTCAAACTTTGCACTTCCTTTGGTTTCTAAGGGAACCTTATCTCAATCGGTGCTTGTATTTTCTCAGGGTTTGCTTCTATGCCCCGTTGATTGACCATGTACTCTAAATACTTGCCCGATGCAACTTCAAATGTACACTTAAGGGGATTCAACCTCATGCGGTACTTTCGTAAAACTTGGAAAGCTCTGTTGAGGTAAGTTATGTGGTCATCAACCTTCAAGCTTTTGACAAGCATGCCGTCCACATAGACCTCCATCGTACCGGCATGTAGGTCGGCAAACATCTTGTTCACGAGCCTTTGGTAAGTAGCTCCTGTATTTTTTAGCCCGAAGGGCATCATCTTGTAGCAATAGAGTCCTCTATCAGTAATGAAGGAGGTGTGCTCCTTATCACCTGGATACATGTGAATTTGGTTGTAGCCGGAGTAAAGATCCATGAAGTTTAGAGACTCATGCCCCGCGGCGGAGTCTACGAATTGATCAATACTCGGGAGTGGAAAACTGTCCTTAGGACATGCCTTGTTAAGGTCTGAAAAGTCAATGCATACCATCCACTTCTCGGTGCTTCTTAACTAGGAACGGGTTAGAGTCCCACTTCGGGTAGAGGGCCTCCCTGATGAAGCCATTCTTGATTAACTTCTGTACTTCTTCCTTCAGGGCCTCGTATTGTTCCAGGTTCAAAGCTCTTCTCTTCTGTCTATGCGGGACAACCTTATGATCAATATTCAAGTGGTGGCAGCTGACCTCACGGTCGATGCCCACCATATCGTCATGCCTCCAAGCAAAGACGTCACGGTTTTCACATAAAAATTTCTGGAGCTTCTTCTTAAATTCTGGAGCCAGACCTCGACCCACTTGCAACAGCTTGGTGGGATCCGTTGGGTCAACAGGGAAACTTTATAGTTCATCCATTGGGGCTGTCTAGGACTCAATTTCAATAACGCGTGGGTCAAGTTTATCAAATGCTGGAATCTCCAGGTCCATGACACATATTACCATGTTCATGTCCCTGGGCTCAGCTTTCCTAACGGAGTTCAAGTAGTATTCTCGGGCCCCTCTTTGGTCACCTTTCATCGTTGCCACCCCCTGATCAGTTAGGAATTTCATGCATAGGTGGTGGATGGAGGTGTCGACTCTAAGATCTTTCAATGCTGGCCCCTCCAATACCCCGTGGTAGGTAGACCTACTATCAACAATAAAAAATTCCATAAAGTTCAACATTGATAAGGGCAGCTCTCCCATCTCCACGATAAGTGTGATTTTGCCCATCAGAATTATGCTATCTCCTGTAAAATCGTATAGAGGGGTGCTGGTGGTGTCAACTCCTGGTCCAGAATCATTTTATCAAAGGTGGATCCGAAAAGGATATTAACTGAGCTACCATTGTCCACCAACATTTGCTTGAGCCCATTTCGGGCCACCACGGCCCTTACAGCCAAGGCATCACAATGGGGGTAGTGGACACCTTCTGAATCTTCACGAGTAAACACAATGGGTGGTGACTGACTCTTTCGAGAACTGTTGTCCACTATATAGCTAGTTAGTGAAGGGCCATTAGCTTTCCGGGCGTAATTCCTTTGGGAGTTTCTTATTTTTCCACCAACATAAGGGCCTCCAAAAATGGTATCAATTTCATGGATGGGGGCATTTTCCACCCAGTTTTGATGGCCTCTTCGCTGTTGCTGTCCATCATGATTTCTGTCCTCTTCATACTTCCTCATTTGCTGGGAGATATTTCTCAATGGCGATGGAGTGGCTTCATCTCGCCTAGGCTGCTGATCATGCCTCGACGGGGGCATATTCCTTAGTCTAGAGTTGTCCCGATTGTCATTTATGGAGTTCAAACCTCTGGGATGTTGGACAATATCTCTACAATCAGCAGTGTTATGGCTATAAGAATGATGGTAAGTGTAGTATTCTTGGGGGTTCGGTCTGCTTTAAGGTCCCGAACCTCTCCCTTGGCCTTGTCCTCTACGAGGGGCCTATTGCGTAGACTCATTCGTTTGAGGGTTTTGCGGGTACATCCTTATAGTCTAATATAGGCATGGCGTTCAAAGTAGCTGTGGCAAGTATTTGGCCTGAGATATGGGCAATTTCATTACCTATTGATCCCGCTGATGGTCCATCAGGTGGGAGGTAGGTCCCTCTCCCACGCTACCTTTGTTGGGGCTAGAGACCTCTACTAGCCCTGTTCCTGTGATCAATCAACTCCTCGTTGATAATTTCTTGTCTCGACATTTCTAGCAGGGCATCAAGTCTCACTGGGCTGCTGCCTCATGTTCTGAAGGCACTAGAGCCTCTCTTTCCTTGTTTACTACGAACCTCTTTAAAAAGGTGGTTTTGAACTCTGGCCAACTCCTGATGCTCACAGGCGGTAGCCTGCTATACCAAATTTCAACTACTCCACTATGAGTCAAGTGGAAAGCTTTGCATTTCACAGCTGGGATGGCGTCTCTCAAGCTCATGTGTGTTTTGTAGCTATTCAAATACTTAGCTGGGTTGTCTCTCCCATCATACTTTGGTATCTTGGGTATCACATAGTAGCTCAGTACCTGTACATTCCTCAATTCTTGCGAAAATGGCAGGTTGTCATTGCCATCATCCAAGTCACAATATCTATGAGGGCCATTTGAATTATAATTTGCATCGGCCTCATACCTTGGTGGTGGTGCAAAAGGTCCTGCATGGTTTCTCGCTTCATCATCCTTCATTCGACGTTCATGCCGAGGCGGCACAACTTGGGGGCATATTCTTACCTTTCCTTCGGTTGCCAAGTCTCACGAGGTGGGGACTGGGGTCTATTTCGAGGCGTTGGCATTTCATGTTGCTGTCTATGCCTTGGTTCTGCTGAGCTTAGCCGTCAAACACGCTAGTGGACCTCTGAGGCCTATGTTCTGGTTCATACTCTGGAGGAAAGTTATCCTCCATGTTGAATGGGCCTTAGTAGGTCGGCCAGAACGTTGTTTGAAAAGACATCAACTCCCACTTCCCTCTCAACTAGGCTAGCTCCTCTAGCATGCCTGGGAAGACGAACTATTTAGCTTTGCACCTCTTCTTCCTGTTGGTATTACTCCTTAAGGGTAAAAGGAGGGATTGGATCTCCTCCGTGGCCTTGCATTTGCTTCAATAATTCCTACATGGCTAAATTTTTGTTGGTAATACTCATCATGTTGGCTGACATAGTCGTCATTTCTCTTATAAGCTGGGCAGCCATTCTTCTCCCACCTCATCTATGATGATGGTGGGGCCGATGCCGACCCGCTGGGGCGACTGTAACGGGAACTTCATCATCACTTTTCCTCACGCGCTTGGAAGGGGTGTCTCCATCCGAACTCATCTCCTTTTAAGCCTAAAAACCTTAGAATTTCTCAAATTTTAGGGGCTTCCTCTTGTTTCCTTTTCAAGAACAAATCATTTTTCAAGGGGGATGCCTAAACTATTTTCTCAAAAAGCTTTTTACACGGGGTAGCTCGTAGCTATAGTGTGATTTTCTACAAATGGCGCCAATCTGTTGACTTCAAAAAACGAACTCAACAGATGCCGAGCTCGCTCGTGCATACGTAAACTAAATCAACACGTTAACATAGATTAACGATAGAGATCACTCCAATATTTGAATATGAGAGGAGCTCAACGACACGAGACGTTTCCGTTTGGGTTCCAATAAGGTTTCCAGGACACGATTGTATAATGATCAATCTATAAGAGCAAGATTTGTAGTTGTAATAAACTGATAAGAGAATTAGATAGGTCGCTTTGAGTATTTAAAGTTTCATTAGCCTTCAATAGTTACATGGTGGGGGTATTTANCGTGCATACGTAAACTAAATCAACACGTTAACATAGATTAACGATAGAGATCACTCCAATATTTGAATATGAGAGGAGCTCAACGACACGAGACGTTTCCGTTTGGGTTCCAATAAGGTTTCCAGGACACGATTGTATAATGATCAATCTATAAGAGCAAGATTTGTAGTTGTAATAAACTGATAAGAGAATTAGATAGGTCGCTTTGAGTATTTAAAGTTTCATTAGCCTTCAATAGTTACATGGTGGGGGTATTTATAGTATTACAGATGAATTGGTGACCATTAGATCAAATTACACGTAGCCTCACCCCTTCGGCCCGAAGCATCAAATCATATCCATCATGTTGACTTTCCTAACTTTACAAAACATTTAATGCTCTTACATCATATTAACAAGACAATACACAAATATACTCATTACAAGGGTCACATCAATCATTCCAAAAGAATTTCATACTTATTCAAGGTCTCTACACGTGGGCCATCACTAGCTGAAGGGCCTCAGATTCAGGAAGCACCTCGGACGTACTGGGGCCTCGGCTTACAACGGAGCCTCGCATAATGGGCCTCGAAGTAGCATTGGCCTCGACCTACATAGAAGGAGGCTAGGCGGCTCTGTTGGATCAGGTCCCACAGCCATGTGACAATTCCTAGTGACGAGTCATAACAATAGTCCTCCAAATCCACGTGTGATTATTTATGTCATGCATGGACTTCAGTAATGAAGTTAAAAAAGTTTTTTAAAATTTGTAGTTCATCACATTTTTCAACAAAATAATATTTTCCATCACATTAATAATCTTTTTTTTTAACTACACATTCTTAATCAATATACTATTTCAAAATATATAATTCCAAAATAACGTGGTAACTCAAACACACCCTTACCCCTTTTTTTCATTTGTGCTTTACGTATCCCTTCCTCCAAGAAAAGGAGAGTTGTAAAAAATAAAACGGAGAAATTAGCAGAGCTCGCGCACTCTCTCTCTCTCTCTCTCTCTCTCTCTCTTAGGGTTTTAATTTTCCTTTCATCTCATCAAATTCCTCTTTAATCGAACCAATCTCATCAAAATGGTTTGCAATTGTTGCTCTTGCTATTTTCAGCTACAATACAATCTCTTAATTATTTCCCCAAGTAGATCTCAAACGTTAATTTTCTACCTTTGATTTTGTGTTGCAGGAAAATGGAGGGGAGAATTTGGACGCGAAAATAGAGGCGTTGCTGAATGTGGAGAAGCAGATGAGACAAGCTGGCGACGTGGTCGGCACCAGAAAGGCAGTCAGTGATATTCTGCAGCTCTGCTTCGATGGCCGCGCTTGGAAAACTCTCAATGATCAGATTGTTCTTTTGTCTAAGCGTCGTGGCCAATTGAAACAGGTCTAAACAATTTCCTTAATATACTTGCATCGTTTTATTTTCGTACACATCACTGCTGTCGTAGTTTGTTGAATTATGATTTTTATTGTTGAACATATATGCTTTTTGCTGTTCTTTCGTAAGATTTGGGGGTAATTTGAGTTGTAGAAGAAGTGGTGGTTTCATATGGAAAAGAAATGTGGAGACTACA
>CAIGRH010224054.1:0-25838 GCA_903798295.1 Fraxinus nigra | reverse complement strand
AATGAGGCATTTTCCTTCCTTACTTACCACAAATCTCTTCAAGAAAGTGTTTTTAAATTCTGGCTAGCTCCTAATGCTCTCGGGTGGCAGCCCACTATACCAAATTTCAGCCTCTCCACTAAGAGTTAAGTGGAAAGCTCTGCATTTTACAATAGGGATGGCGCCTTTTAGGCTCATGTGTGTCTTATAGCTATTCAAATGTTTAGTTGGGCCATCTCTCCTATCGCACTTTGGTATTTTGGGCATCACATAGTGGTTAGGTGTCTGTGCATTTCTCAATTCCCATGAGAAAGGCATGTTCTCGTCATCATCATCCAAATCACAAGATCGTAGGGGTCCATCTGAATCATAATTTTCATCTGCCTTATATCTAGGTAGTTGAGCAGATGGACCTGCTTGGTTCATTGCCTCCTCGTCTCTCATTTGATACCTATTTCTAGGCGGGGCAACATGGGGGGCATATTCTTCCATTTCCTTCGGTTGCCAAGTCCTAGGAGGTGGGGGCTAAGGCATGTTCCTAGGCACTGGGGATTGTTGAGGCTATCTGGGCCTCGGTTCCACTGGGCTGATCCGGTCAAATACACTATTAGACCTCTGAGGCCTAGTCTCAAGTTCATATTCCGAGGAAAAGTTATCTTCCATATTGAACGGGGCCTCGGTAGGTTGACCTGATGCATAATTGGAAGAAATGTCAACTTCTCTTTCGAACGGGGCTGACTCTTCTGGCGTGCCTAGAAGAATGGACTCTCTGACTTTGTACCTTATCTTCTTGTTGATACTATCCTTGGGATACGTATGGAAGAATTGGATGACCTATTAGCCTTATATCTGCCTCAGTAGTTCTTGCATTGCCAAATTTTAGTTGGTAATGCTTCTCATGTTGGCTTCCGTGGTGGTTGTTTCCCTCGTGAGTTGGGTTGCCATTGGCTCCAACCCACTGGGACGGTTACTTAGGGGACTTCGCTATTGGTCTCCCTCATCCGCCTAGGAGGAATATCACTATCTGAACTCATCTATTTCCAAACTAAAATCTCAGACTGAAAATTTTGGGGATTCATCTTGTTCTTTTTTCAAGAACAAATCATTTTTCAATGGGGATGCTCAAACTATTTTTTCATAAAACTTTTTCTTTGGGGTTGCTCGTGGTTATAGCGTGGATTTCCACAGACGGCGCTACTTTGTTGACCTCAAAATATTATGCCAACAGATATAGGACCCACTTGTGCATACACAAGTTAATTCTAACACGTAACGACAGATCAACGATAGAGATCGCTCCTAAACTTGACGTGGGAGAAGCTCAACAATATGAGACGTTTCCATTCGGGTTCCGACGAAATATACAAGATACAATTGTACAATAATAACCAATCACTATAAAATCAAAGAAAAAGACTATAAATCAATGTGTATAAGAAGAAGATAAATTGCTTTTTGTATTTAGAGTTTTCATCATCCCTTAATGGTCACATGGATGAGGTATTTATAGTATTAAAAACGAGATGGTGACCCTTGGATAAAATTACACTTGGCATCATTCCCTCGATCGAAACATCTAATCTTAGCCTTCATATTGGCATTCCTAGCTTACAACGCATTTAATGTTCTTACACTCTATTGACAAGACAAGACACATACTTTTACAAGTGTCACATCAATTATTCCACAATAAATTCAAGACTTCTACACTTGGGCCGTCATTACCTGGGATAGAGCCTTGGACTTGATCCGCTTCGGCATGCCCACCTCGAAATGAGTAACGAGCCTCAAAACTAGCCTCATGGCCTCATCTTCTATAGCTGATGCATCAACATAAGTGGGTCCAGAGCTACAGTAGGTCAGCCACGTGGCAGTGCAAGAGGGGATTGGCCGCGTGACAGTGCCAGTGGCGAGTCATAACATATTCAATAATAACAAAATAGAATGTACCTTATGTTTGGTTCTCTTTTTGGCTAATCGGCTAACCTTCTACTTCAATTCCGATTGAAAACTTCGAAGTCATTTAACCTCCCTGACAAAAAAGTTTAACATCTACTTTTGATTTCAAGTCCGACTCTTCATGATGTTTCAACACGTTCTCAAGCTGTTCCACTTTTATATAAAGGAGGATTAGACAAAAATCACAAGATAAATACAAACATGCTCAACTTAGGGAATAAGAGAACTTTGTCACCAATATATCTTTCTCATCCACAATTCCACTGGAATTTGTCCACAACTTATCAGAAAAGACTTCCTCTAAGGTTTCCCAATCTCCGTAAATCGAAAAATAATCACTAGCCACAATATGCCCAACAACCCCATGGCTTGGACCTTTATTAATCAGCACTAAAAAACAATTCAAGATTCATCTTTTTCTCCCATTTTTACCCTTTATTTTTTTTCCAAAAAAATTTAGCAACCAATGCAAATACCAGTAAACTCAAGAATAAAAGAATATAAGTCAATCCCTAGCAACTCAATCCCTATTATTGATCATTGCATCTTAATGTCTTTTGGGCTTTGGGTTAGGGTTAAGGTTAAGGTTAGGTTTGAACTTTGAAAAATGAAGCGGTTGCATCGTGGGATACATAAGTTGACCTTGGAGGATTGGTAGTGGCCGACTTGTGGTGATCGACAACAATGGGAACAGTCAGTAGAAGAATCAAAATCTCAAAGGTAATGCTTTAACAAGAGCAGTGTACAATGTAGCAGAATCGAAATAGATTGGGTTCTAATTTTCCAAAGGAAGGGAAGGGCTTTGATTTTAATGTTGTAAATGGAGTCTTCTTATGCTTTTCTGCAATCCGCAAAGGGTAACGGGGGTTAGAGTTGGTAAAATTGAAAGTTTAGGTCAAGTGACCCACTATAGGTTCGCCACTTAACTCATAGATGAATTTCTTTAATTTGTAAAGCATTTGACGTAGTTTAAGATAAAAGAAACGTGTTACAAGTGTTATAATTGTTCTAAAAGAGTCTTTCGTAGAAATCGAAAAGAAAGTCCCTTTAAAATCAATACCTTCATTTTGAGTAAGGTCATTTGCAACAAGACTAGCCTTATATTTTCACATCACCATTTGAATCCCTTTTGATTTTAAATATCAATTTACAATCAATGAGTTTTGCACCTTCAGGCAATGGGATAAATTCTCAAACGTCATTGTCTTTCATGGACTTTATCTTTTTATACATGATATCAACCCACCCCTTAAGGATTATTCCTTTACATAGCTCGATGAGGGTTGATTGATAGATCTTTTTCCATTAATTCATGCCATCCTATTTTCTTGGAGAAAGAATATAAAGTCATCCGAAATTATATTTCTTCTTTCTATAGTGGATTTCCTTGATGACATTTGTTTTTTAAGTTGTTGAGTTTGTCCTTCTGGAACTATCTCTTGATTGTGTGTAGGAGATTTTGTAATATTGTCTTGATAAAAAAAATTATTTTTTGAATAAGATCTGGAGCAATAATTTGTCTATGGTCCTGATTATTGTCAATTGCGAGATATATACATATCAATCCTTAAAGACAAAATACTTAATCTTAAAATCTTATCTCTCCTACCAAACTCTACATTCTCGAAAAATCGAACATTTCCTATCTCGAAAATTGATATAATAGTGAGATCTTTAAAAAAATTTGTAACCCCTTAATAGTTGCTTTATTTGGAATTTTATTGAGAATTTAAGCTGCATTCTTTAGTCCTTCTTCCTACAGATATTCTAACAAGGTGAAATGACTAATCATACTCATTACCATATCCTTAAGTGTTCTGTTTCATCTCTCAGTAACACCATTCTTGCTAGGGGATCATGTCATAATATATCATGAGATGATTCCACATTCCTTTAGGAATTTAACAAAAGGCCCCGGGATATTGTTATCCCGATCTGTCATATATGCCATAGTATTCACCACTACGACCAGATCTGAAGTGTTTGATTCCTTTGTTGAGATGATTTTCAACCTCAGCCTTGTGAGTCTTGAACATGTTTAATGATTGTGATTTCTCATAAATAAGATACATGTAGCCATAACGAGAAAAAAACGTCTATGAACATAATAAATGACCGTTGATCATTCTAAAAAATTGAAGGAAATGACCCATAGATATCTGTATGAATTAATTCCAAGATATCCAAAGTTCTATTGGCACATAATCTTCTTTTGTTTGTTTATTTTCTATTAATGTAATTAATACAAACACTTTAGTCTAAAAAATCAAGGGATCGAGAATTCTTTCTGACACAAGCTTTTTCATTATCTTTTGAGAGATGTGACCTAAACGCTTATGACATAACGAAGAAAAATTCTTATTGGTTAATTCACGTTCAATACCACATGAATTCACATGCAATATTTCTTTATAAGAGACAACTGTACTAAACAAATATAGGTTATCATAATTAGATAAAGAATTTGAACCCACAATATTTGAATTAAGGAAAAGACTAAACTGACTATTTCCAATTGAAAAAGAGTAACCGAATTTTTCCAATATAGAAATAGAAATCAAATTCAGTTTAAAAGATGGTACCACAAATATTTCTTTCAAATTCAAATAATAACCTAAAAATCCTTATAGCTTGCTATTACCCTACATAGATGATTTTTTCAGCATCAATTGGCTTAGGCAATTAGGCAACCCCTCATAGGCACACTTATATGAGTAGTAGCACTAGAATTTCTCCAACAAGTGCATCTTGGTATTGAAACTAAACGTACTTTTTCTTTACACACCAAGCATGTTATTTAGTACAGTATCTCTTTATGCGTTCCATATTTTTACAAAAGTAATAGCCAGATGATTTTATTTTTTCAGGCTTTTATTGTTTCTTTTGAGTTGAACTAGATGTAGTCTCCTTATCCTTTAACTTATTCTTAGAAATACATGCCAAGTGAGTACTTTTAGTTTGGGTTTATACTTTTTTTTCTTACACACAATATGAAATGAGCTCATCAAGAGTCAACTCGCCCTTTTGACAGTTGTAGCTGACCTTGAATTAATTGAATCGTGTAAAAAGAGAAACAAAAACCAATTGCACAAGCAAGTCATCAGACAACTCAAACTTTAATACCTTTAGTTTTGAAGCAAGATGAGACATATCTGTAATGTACTCTCTTATGTTTTTTAGTCTTATACTTTAGTGAAACCAAGTTCGCGAGAAGCGTATTAATTTCGACCTTATCGTTTTTTCGCATAACATTTTTGAATTTTGTTGACATCCAACCTTTGAGTTCGTTAAATACATTTTGTTGTATGCTTTAAGCTCATTCTAATTTAAACACGGATATTTAAAATTAGCTCATATTAGTTGTTGTAAAAGTTCGATGGGACATAATGATTGAAGATTCCTTACACATTGTACAAATAGTCAATCAACAAGTAACATTTGGAAGGTCTTACATCAGCGCCCGCCAATTCCACCAATCAAATTCCTTAGCTTCATTCCCTAATTAGTTCATTAATTTTTGGGGACCACATGTAAGGTTAACTCATAATGACCTGACATAGCCGAGCTTATTAACAAATCCAAACATGCCAACGATGTACTTTCCTAGCTCGATATTGTAGCTGATAAGAAAAGGAAATGAAAAATGCATGCTCACCCTTCCCTATAATAGAAAAAATGAGAGTCTTGGAGAAAAGAAAAAGCTATAAACACTTTATATTTCAAATATCTCATTGAGAAGAAAAAGCTCTAAATACTTCATATTTCAAATATCTCAGTGAGAAAAAAGATCCAATACTTGTAGTTACAATTGTAATTTACAAATCATTATCAATAAAATTCGTATTTACATTTTAAGTTGGCTTGAATCTTGTTCATATGATTTTCAATGTCAACAAATCTCTTTAAGAAATTTCTTGACAGTTACCTTATTGGATATATCGCCGTGAATGTTATTGAAACTTCATGCTTCATAATTATAAACTTATGCATTTTGAAAATTCTCACTTATTTGAGTCCCAATTTTATTAGCGGAACTCTTATCTGTAATAGTAGTGGGTTGTCCAGTCTTTAACACAATGTCTAGATCCATGTCGCCAAGAAAGATACAAACGCTCTCTTTCAAGCCCTTAAACATTGCTTCAAGTACTAGAAGTGAATTAATGTTTGGAGATGTTACAGAAGTGGATGGATATATTAAATAAAGAATTTAAACATAATTAGCATGTTCACATGAGAATCCATATCAAGTAATCAATAAATTCAAATAATAGTGGGCTTCATCATAAGATATCGAGCACAACATTAAATTTAGTCTTTGGACAAAATATCAACTTTTAAGTAGTATTCTTGGTATAGTAATCAAATATTGACAATAAATCATATCAAATTAAGTCTATATTTGAACCAACTCAATGTTCACATAAAAATAAACTTTATAATTGTCACATATTTATTATAAAAGGTGTGCAAATAATTTAGCCAAATATTGACATTCCTTTGGGTCGATGAATATCCACATGAATTACGTACACACATCATTCCTAATAATTGAAATAAATTAATTTAGCCAAGAGAGCGTAGCATGTTGCTTCAATTATTCTACTTTAGAAAATTAGTATTTCGAAAGAAGTTTTAAGTACCAAAAATTGAAATGATTGCCCTTTACCTTTACCTTTACCTTTTAATTTTATTTTACTTTATTTTTTCTTTCTTTTATTTTAACAAAAGAAAAATGTGGATTGAAAACCAACGCTGCCTTACTGTAGCCACCTGGGCGTCGAAGCGCGCGACTACCGTTTTGAACTAGATTTTTTTTCAAAAAATCCAAAAAAAAAAAAAATTATCCAAAATTTAGAATTGTAGGCTATAAAACTCACATCCCAAATTGGAAAATCCAAATTATGACTTTCAACCATAAAATCCTTTTTTTGAAAAATTTTGAATTTCAAAATTTATAGTTGAAATTCACCTTCCAAATCAAAAGATTCCAAAACTTAATGTATGAATTTCAACCATAAAAACATTCCTTAAATTTTGATGGTTTAACATAGAGTTGACTCAGATACCATTTGTTAGAAATTTATAACTTTAAACCTCAAGAAATTGAAAACCTAATTAATTAATTGCCAAATTCTTCATGTCAAATTATCAAGAGAATTATTAAATGCGGAAAATACTTTAATTCATATAGAATGATTCTTTATTACTAAACTTTGATTCTAATTCTTAAATCTTGAAAATCAATTGCAATCTCTTCATGTTTGGCCTCTTGATTTTTAATATTGAATATTGACTTTTTTGATTTTTGAATTCTTGTTTTTGACTTTGACTTCTTTCTCCATAATCTTGATTGTCTCAATTTCCTTTTCTTGATTGTTGATTTTATGCTCTTGATTGTGAGTTTTGAATCTTCCTCTTTTATTTGTTTTTTCTTGCATTCTTGTGTTAATGTGATGACATAAGAAATGATAATTACATATGAATTGAGGACCATAACCATATATATATTTTTTATATGTATTGGTTCATCGTCAAATACAATTCTAATAGATCCGATCTCTACATATATTTAACCTACATTTTATTTAGATGTCCAAAACTCAATAAATTTTTTTATTAGATCACTTTAAATGAACTTAACTTTAAGATAATGTTTATACACAATTAATTCTATATGTGACAAATTAAAATTCAAAATAAGAATGGCAAAAAGTGACTTACAAATGGCAAAATTATATTTTAACCTTTTGGAGGAAAGAGAGAAGGAAAATAAGCTGCACACCTACAAAACCAGAACAAAATTCACTTTTTTTGTTCCAATCGGTGCTCGAGTTGTCGGAGCAGATGAACGCGCGGAGACTGAATGCACGAGTTCGAATTCCTTACCAACTCTTCCTCGGTCGAGGTCGTCGTACCGGGCTTGCGAGCGGGATTTACCAGTGTGCACTTACGGTGATCGGACCTCCGTCCCTTCGGAGTGATCGGGCTCTGCGGCTGGTAGCGGCGTGGTTTCAGCGTCATGAAGAAAAAAAAAATTTACTTTTCCATGTAACTGTTGAAGGCAAAAGAAAGCGAACCAAAGATATAGGCCCATTTCAAGAAAACGGAAAATGGTATATCCTTCATCTTCAGTAATCAGAGCGTTTGGTTCATTACTCTTCAGATTCTCAAATGGGATTTCTCTCAAACCCTCTAACTCAGTCACTTTTCACAGTAAATCATCTTCTTTGGCTATCTTTTCACATTAATATATATGAAAGACAAACATTAAAGATGAGATTTTTATGTGAAAATTGTGACTTTTATTTGTAGATTATAATTAAGATTATGATTGTATACGCAATGGTATTTCTGAGTAAGATTTTTCGTTCTCGTTTATTGGGGGAGTTGAGATTTGATTATGGAGAATTTTATTTCGAATTTCTATTTAGGAACATGTTTGTCAATTAGAAGGCTACATTTTTTGATTGGAGGGTTGTGATTTGATGTTAGAACTTTGTTTTGATTTTTTTTTTTTTCAGGAAGACGTTGTATAATTAGAGAGCTTCAATTTTCTATTGGAGTGCTGGGATTAGATTAGAGAGAGTTTTAGTTTGGATTTTTATTTAGGAACATGCTTGTTAAGTGGAAAGCTACAATTTTTGATTGAAGAGTTGGGATTTGATTGTAATGAGTTTTGTTTTGAATTTTTGTTCAGGAACATGTTGTTTAAGTAGAAAGCTACAATCTTCTTCGTGCTACTCATCTTCTGGCATATGGGTTTCGGTATATGAGTTTCATTCTGGCAATTCCAATAGAAAGATTTCGACTTTCCCTCCTCTATGTATGGGTAGACGTTCATGCAAAATTGCTGGAGGAAAGGTAGTCACACAGCACAGATATTGAATGCAACTTATTAATCCTCTTTTTGGAGCAATTTTTATTTATCAAGTTGTTTGATTTAAAATGAAGTTTAAAGGAGTTACAAACTGCACAGAAGTAGGAAATATATATTAGAAAAACGTTTTTACCGAAAAAAGCATTGAAAAATGTTGCTTTTGGCAGTATATTTGATGGACATTTAGTTTGGGAGGATCGAAGTATGTATGTTTCTATGGTCTGTGTTTCTTCTTTGTGTTTTGTGATATTAGGATCATTGGAAGAGCTTGGGCTCTTGTTGAATTGTTTGTTTTAAATGAAATGTTGAAGACATATATTTTTTGGATTTTTGTAGAGCATTTCACCGAATGATGTAGCAGGATGGGTATTGTTTGGGTTGTGATGCCAAAATCCAAACAATTGGGCTATGATGAAAAATGGGCTAAAGCCCACTGTCAGTATTATATTTACATGTCCTGATAATTCAACGAAGCTCAATTTCCCAAACCCAATAAATGGCCAATCTTGCACCTTTAAAGAGTGACTTTAGTCGCCTTGAGTGTTGAGAAATAGTTAGATGCTCTGAACCGTTGATTCCATCCGAGATCTACGGTGATGGTTGAGTTGTATAAAGTAGAGCCTATGTGTTTGCCATAATCAATTTTTACGCCGTATGGTTTTCCTTTGGGTTGAGTTCTAGAATCATCTTAGTGGTTTTGCCCTCGTTTTTTCATCTTCTTTATGTCGATCTTCAACCTTTGGTTGTTTGATCTCTTTGGTTCCTTTGTGGTTCTGAGTTTTTGTGATTCGATATGTGAGAAGAGAGTGTTGGTTTTAGGTTTGGGGACTTCTGGTTCATAGAAGTAGCTTCGGCTGGCCTTTGAGGGTTTGGGGTTGGTTCTTTTGATTTGTACAGAAGGGTACTATGTGTTTGAGCTCAAGATCGATGATATCCTGATACTTATGATCTTTTTTTTCCATCTATAATCGGAGTGTAAATTTGAGATACTGATATTGTATGACTTTTGGGTATTTTTTATTTCTTAGTGTAATAGTGGTATTAGAGCCATCGGTGGCTAATTGTTCCTTTGTTTGTGGTCTGACTATGAAAAATCAATTTTTACAACCAGATTTGTTGAGATCTCATTCTTGGTTTGGAACCACATTCTGGTTTAAGTTTCATGGTGGAAATAAATCTAATATTGGTTCTCTGGTGATTTACAGTTTGCATCTTAGTTTTCGATCTCACTGTTCGTGGTTTTCTTGGTTGACCTAAAATCTTTGAGGTTTTAACTTGAGATTTCTGGATTCTGGTGGTCAACACTAAGAACCACCATTCTGGTTTGTGACGTCTTTTTTCCTCTTCCCCGAATTTAATTTTTCATCCTATATAATTGGAGAATGTATGGTTATAGAATAAGAAATTTTTTTAGGTTTACGTGTAATATCATTTTATTAAATAATGTGTAGTTGAAATGTTGTCCAATCACTATTCAAGAATGCATTTTGATGAAAAAATAGAGCTCAAACAAGGGCATAATATACTTTGTTGATCTTTGTGAAGTTATTATATAGATTAATTTTCTCTGTTCATGCTAGTATATGTATGTTGGAGTGCTTGAACTGCATGTATTTACTTGACCCGTGAAGTACATTCATATAACCCTCCCTACTTCCTGTTCTTGTGTTCAAATTGAGCCTTGACCTGAGGACCTGATCTTCAAGGAATTCTGGTGAATTTGAACATTTGGTTTTTTTTAAGAACATTATACTGTCATCACTTGTTATTATTGCACTTTGTGTTCTTTTCCCTTTTGTTTCTTGAAATTCCTTGATACTTAATACCTTGTGTGATCCAGCGTGTTGTCAAACACTATTTGGTGTCCGCCGTTTCTGTTGAACATCGAATTTCAAACAATTTTCTTGTGTTAGTTAAAAACTCCAAATGACAACGACCACGTTTGAACTTAAGGTTGTTAATGGAAAAGGAGATTTCTCCATTTGGCTACAAAAAATGAGAGGAGTTCTTGTTCAACAGAAAGTTTCAAAGGCTATAACTGCTGATTTTCTTGCATCTATGATTGCTAATCAAAGAACTGAATCTGATGAACTTGCCTATACCTCCATTATTCTTCATTTGTTTGATCAAGTTTTAAGGAAAGTTGGGAAACTTGATAATGCTAAGGCTCTGTGGGATAAATTAGAAGAACTTTGTTTAGTTAAATCTTTATCAAATAAACTATTTCTTTTAGAAAGATTCTTTAGCTTTAAGATGGACTGTCCAAAGACCTAGATAATAATCTTGATACCTTTAATAAATTGGTACAAGATATTACTAATGGTGGAGACAAGGTATCTCAAGAGTACAAGGCTGTTATACTCCTCAACGCCATACCTGAGGCATATAAAGATGTCAAAGCTGCCATTAAATATGGCAGGAATATCTTGACCCATGAGATTGTGTTATAAATTCTTTAAGAGCAAAGAATTAGAATTAAGTCTGAAAGGTATGGAAAGGAATCTGAGAGTCTGTTTATAAGAGGGAGGTCACTTAACAGGTAAAGTAATAATCAAGATAATCAAATTCATCAAGGAAACAATAATAACAAGAAGAGATGGAAATGAAAACATAGGTCAAAGTCTAGGATTGGAAATAGAAAATTTATGGTGTGGAAACATTGGACATTTTATCAAAGACTATTATAAGAAAAAGAATTAACAGAGAGATAAGAAGGTGCATGAGGGAAATGTGGTTGAGCCCCTAGAAGACAAAACTGTGGATGTCTATGTTATTACTAAGCCCTTTAGTGAACATAATACTGTAAATTTCTCTGAGGATAATTATCAGAATCAAAAGTGGATTTTGAATTCTGGTTGTATTTTTCACATGACCTTTAGAAAACCTTGGTTATAGAACTATAAAGATATGAATGGGGGTGAGGTAGTAATGGGCAATAATGTTGCCTGCAGGGTTATGGGAATTAGCAGTGTGATTTTGAAGTTTGAAAATTGATATACTTTTACTATAGAAATAGTGAGATGTGTCCCTGATTTAAATAGAAACTTGATTTTAATGGGTGATCTAGATGTCATAGGCTTACATGCTAGGCTTGGAAATGGCTTGCCAAAGGTGATTAGATGATTCCTTGTCATTTTCAAGGATACCAAGAGAAATTATATATATGTTACTAGAGTTGAGGTAATTTCAAGTCACATTGCTGAATCCTCAAGTGGTGAAATTGATGTTACTTAAAATGGCACAATAGATTGAAACATGTAAGTGAAAAGTGCCTGCATATTTTAAATAAAAAGGGTGTTTTTGGAAACGATGTGATCTTAAAATTTCCTTTTTTGTGAGCACTACACTTTAGGCAAACAACATAGACTTCATTTTAACACTGGAAAACATGAAATTGCATCTATTTTAAAATATGTTCATTCTGATTTGTGGGGTCCCTCATCTATAGTCACTTAAGATGGAAATAAATATTTTCTTTCTTTGATTGATGATTTTTCTAGAAAGGTTTGGACATTTTTGTTAAAACAATAATCTAACACTTTTGGAAAATTTAAAATTTGTAAGACTTTGATCGAAAATCAGACCGGTAAAAAGATTAAAATTCTAAAAACCGACAATGGTTTGGAATCCTGTAATACTGATTTTGACCAACTTTGTAAAGCTTATGGTATTCTAAGGCATAAAATTGCGTCCTATACTCCTCAAAAAATGGAGTTGTTGAGAAGATGAATAAGACTATCTTAGACAAAGTTAGATGTATGATGGTCAGTTCTAGGGTGCCTAAAGTGTTGTGGGGAGAAGCTGTTATGACAGCTATGCATGTGATTAATAGAACCCCTGCCAGTTCCTAGATGGCAACACTCCTGAGGAAGTCTTGTCTGGAAAATTACTAGATTATAGCCATCTTAGAACCTTTGGTTGTGTTGTCTACTCTCATCAGAGTATTGGCAAGCTAGAACCAATATTTCAAAAATGTGTTTTCACGGGATTTCCCGAAGGTGTTAAAGGGTACATGTTATGGGCTAAATGTATTAGAGGTTTTATGATGATTATTAGTAGAAATGTGACCTTTAATGAAACCGATATGCTATGTTTGATTGAGAATCATCAAGATGATATTCCTGTTAGTGATAGAGAGAATGTGGCCAAGGCTGCAGGTGGAGCCTCGGTCATCATCTGAGCACATAAATGATGCTCAGGTTGAAAGTGAAACTAAGAATATTTCTGATTTACATGAAGAAGGTGAAGTTATTGTTCAACAAGATGGTAGGGAATATGAGAATTCCTTAGATGATTATAAGTTAACCAGGGATAGAACTAGAAGAGAAATTAGAGAGCTTGTTAGGATGAGAGATTATGAAGAGGCTGTAAGCTATCAATTATCTAGAAACTGGCAACTTACTATGGAAGAGGAAATGAATTCCCTGTTAAAAAATAATACTTGGGTTTTGGTCCTTAAACCTAATAATAAGTCTTTAGTTGATTGTAAGTGGATCTATAGTATAAAAGAAGGAAACTCTGTAAAGCAACTTGTCAGATTTAAGGCCAGATTAGTGGCAAAAGGGTTTACTCAAAAGCCTGTATTAATTATAAAGAACTTTTCTCACCTATTGTTAAATATACTACCATTAGAGTTATGATTGCTTTAGTTGCTCAATATGATCTTGAACTTGAAAAAATTGATGTAAAAATTGTCTTTACCTTAAAAAGGATAAAACGGGATCTGTGATTGTTTACCTGCTTTTGTATGTTGATGACATATTGTTTGTTGGACAAAACATAAGTGACATTAATGACATTAAAAGATCTCTAAATTCTGAATTTGAAATGAAAGATTTAGATCATGCTAAAAGAATCTTAGGAATGTATCTTAAAAGAAATAGATCCCATCAAACTCTACTTCTGTCTCAATTTGATTATGTAGAGAAAGTGTTCTCTAAGCCTGCAATGCATGAATCCAAACTTGTCACTTTGCCTCCTGCTAGTCACTTTAAACCGAGTAAAGATCAGTGTCATGTTGATGAATCTGATGTGAAATACATGCAAAATGTGTCTTATGCTAATGATGTAGGATCTATAATGTACATTATAGTTTGTACTAGACCTGATTTTGCTCATGCTATTAGTACTCTAGACCACTTTAAAATGGTCATTAAGATACATGAAAGGGACATTTAATTTGGGTTTATGTTTTAATTCCTGTAAAGATGGTGTTCTTTTAAAGGGTTTTGTAGATTCTGATTATGCTGGTGATAAAGACAATAGAAAAGCAACCACCTCTTATATGTTTACTTTATGTGGCACTTGTATAAGTTGGAAATCAGAATTACAGTCTATTGTTGCATTATCTACCATAGAAGCAGAATATGTTGCTGCCACTAAAACCATAAGAGTCTATGTGGCTTAAAGGTTTGTTATGTGAATTGAATGTGCTTTCCCACCCAGTAGTTGTTTACTCAGACAGTCAAAGTACTTTTCATTTAGGCAAAAATCCTGTATTCCATGAAATGACTAAGCATATAGATGTTAGAATGCATTTTTTATTAGAGATATAATGAAAAAAGAATCTATATTACTTAAAAATCTCAACTCAATTCAACCCTATTGATATGAGAACTAAGGTACTTCCTTTTAATAAGTTCAAATCCTATTTGCAAATGTTAAAAATTGACAATAGGTAATCTTTGTGACACTGCGGGTAACTATATTCACTTGATGTTAATGACTACTGGAGCTAAGGGAAACATTTGTTTGCTATGATGGTTATTCACTGGTTTTGTTGATCATGGCATTAAGGTGGAAATTGTTTGGGTTGTGTTGCCAAAATCTAAACAATTGGGCTATGATGAAAACTGGACTAAGCCCACTGTCGATATTATATTTCCATTGCCTGATAATTCAATGAAGAAGCCCAATTTTCCAAACCCAATAAATGGTCAATCTCGCACTTTTAAAGAGCGACTTTAGTTGCCTTGAGTGTTGAGAAATCGTTGGCTGTCTGAACCGTTGACTCCATCTGAGATCTAAGGTGATGGTTGAGTTGTATAAATTAGAGCCTATGTGTTTGCCCTAAACACTTTTTATGCCGTCTGGTTTTCCTTTAGGTTAAGTTCTAGAATCGTCTCAATGGTTTTGCCATCGTTTTTTCATCTTCTGTGTGTCGATCTTCAATCTCTGGTTGTTTGATCTCTTTTGTTCATTTGTGGTTTTGAGTCTCTGTGATTCGATCTGTGAGAGGAAAGTCTTGATTTCGGGTTTGGAGAATTCTAGTTCATAGAAATAGCTTCGACTGGCGTTTGAGGGTTTGAGGTTGGTTCTTTTGATTTGTACGGAAGGGTAAATATGTCTGAGCCCAAGATCGATGATATCCTGGTGCTTATGATTGTTTCTTTTTCCATCTATGTTCGGAGTGTAAATTTGAGGTACAGAAGTTGTATAACCTTTGGGTTAGTTTCAATTTCTTAGTGTAATAGGTATCACAATTTTCTATGCTCAAATTTTTTTTTTTTTTTAATTAAAATTTTTAACAAGATAAACATTATACAAATTTGATCCTATTGAGTGCCCTGTTGGAGTCTCCTTTAAATTTAGCCTTGTTAAAGTGAAGACAACATCAAATTGATAGGCATCTTATTAGGTAGATCTTGCAACTGTATATCATATCTCTCATGTAATCCTTGTTCTAATATCAATATCTTTATGTTTAATCTGATGTTCCACATTTAATTGAGTTTGTGACAATGACTGTAAGTCTGTCTGTTGACAGAAAATCGAGAAACTTGATGCTTCATCAGTATTTGATTGTTAGAATCTTTTGATCATCTGTGTTCTAAGCTTTTTAGAGGGCAATTTCAAAAGAAGCGTTTCTTTAGATTATCAAGTTTAAAGTTTCAGAAATGCATCTTACAAGACTGCCCAAGATGCTAAGAAGACGAAGTTGTTTTCAAAAATTGGGAAGGAAGTTGTATCTACGTAAGACCTCTCCACAATGCGACATGACAGAAATTATAATTACTAGCCTATGTTTGGAAGGAACCAGAAGATACACAACCCAACATTATACAAACACACAGAATTAAAATCATTAAGACACCATAACCAATGTAGTAAGCACTCAGAATTGAACTAAATCTCAGGTTTTCTTTTATGGGGTGATGTTTTGTAACAGAGTGTTTGGAGCAGTAGCGGATTTGAGACTAGTGGTAGGTTACATTGATGGTTGGCCGGGAACAATGGTTATGCTGCTGTTGTATCCAAAACAAGTGTCTTGCTTTCTGTTTTACATCCTTTAAGCTCTTCAGTTGGCATCTACCACCAGCTTCCATTATTGAAGCCTACACCTGACATAGAATGCAATGAACAAGAATGAAACTTGAGAAGAAAGTAAGAGCAAGAGAGAACACAGGAGAGAGAATCAAGAGACTTTTGAGGGAGAAAATACTGGTTTATTCAGTATCAAGTCTATCTATTGTAATGCATAAGGCTCCCTTTATATAGGTTTAACTAATCTAAGTAGGAACCATCCAATAAAATTCTAGAAAATCTATAAAATAAAACCCTAATTTAAGTCAAACTAGAAAACTATAATAAACTAAAATAAGCTCATAAAAATAAAATTATATTTATTTCTAATATACTAAGAACTCCTTTTATTCTTATCTTCATTCCCCGTCAACACCTTTTGTTCATTCTGGATTTTGCTTCTTTTATTAATTTTTCTTTGGTTGTATGTGGAGCTAGCATAAATTTTTGAAATGATATCAAGATCCTGACTTTTCTATGTGAATGTCCTAGGGTCAAGAAAGGTGGAGCCAGTCCAGTGTCAAATACAGCTCTTACTGCACTGTTTGAGAAAGCTAAGGAGCTTGATGTACCAAAGGAAATTATAGAGCGCAACATCAAGAGAGCTTCCGAGAAGGGACAGGAAGCTTATATTGAGAATGTATATGAGGTAGTGGCCATATAATCTACACTATGATGCACCGACACGGATAAGTATGTCCGAAATGCGTCGACATGTGATTTTTCAAAAAAGTATTGAAACGACGCGTCGTCAACACATTGATTAAATTCTTTAAATTCTTCATTTATATAGTATAAATTTATGGTTTGTTTGATTCCCATTTTTTGGGATAATAGATTTTTAATGTAATTTTTGGAGGTTTACTCGTAAAATTATTTTTTTGGGAAAATGTGGTTGAAAATGTGTTTGTAAAGGATGAGGCTCAAATAGAGGCTTAGTTTTATGCATGTTATTAATTTTTTTTATTGAAATTTTTGAAGTATGAGTACCTATTTATTATTTAATAAAAAAATTAAGATAAAATATATAATAGTTTTGGTTAAAAAAAAAGACCATGGTAGAATGTTTGAAGAGTGCCGGTATCGGACACGTGTCAGACATGGATTTCCACCCTAGTTGAAGTGTCCGTGCAACACAGAATCTGCAATATCTATTCTCATTAACATAAGGTAAATTGCAGCTTTGTTGAGAACTATTGCTCGAGTAGCAATTTGGTCCTCAATTTTATAGTTGCATAGTAGTCTCTAATGTCAGGAAGCATTCAAGTCTCCGTTAAATAATCACGTGTCTCTTGGGGGAACATGTCTCACATCGAATTTTTGGGCACCTGACTCTAGTTGGTAAGCAAATAAAGCTCCGTAAAGTTGGTCACCTGAAGGTATAACAGAGATTTGAGCAGTTTCTGTCATTGAGGGTTGATTGTGCAACAATAATGAAAAGTTGAAAACCAACTTGCTCATTTTTCAAGGTTAGAGACCAACCTGCCACTCGTGTAATAGATTTGAGATCACAGTGAAGTTATCCCTTTAAGTAATGTCATCACAATTCACCTTATTGACAATGTTGAACGCAACTCAAATTATGATTGATTTTTTTTGCATATTTAGGTATATGGCTATGGTGGAGTTGGCATAATAGTCGAGGTGTTAACAGATAAAATAAATAGATCGGTGGCAGCTGTTAGATAGATAGTGAAGGATTGTGGGGGAAAAATGGCAGATCCTGAATCCATCAGTTTCAAATTTAAACGCGCTTGGGTTGTAAATGTAAAAGTTACAGATGCTGATAGATATCAGATTCTTTCTGTTGCTTTGGATGCTGGTGCTGATGATGTCATTGAACTTTCAGTGGATGAAGATGATCCCGAGGAAGAAATGAATGACGGGTACAAGATATTGTTCCTTTGAACGTATGTTATCTTCTCACAGTATTCAGTTGTCTTGATCCCTTTATGTTTGTGTTTAACAAATCTGCTATAAATTAATTTTGGTTAGTAAGATAATAATTTTTTATATGCACTCAGTTCTATGGTAGAATATCTCAGACATAGGTATTTTATGCTCGGAAGAGTCTCGTGTCCATAATTTGGTAGGGTCATGCTTCAAGTGTAAGGTTCAAACTTTTGAACCGCGCTCCAAAAATGTGTAATAATTATCTTGCATGTTCAAGTTTGATAAATTTATTTAGAAGGTTAAATTTTTTCTTTGTTTATCGACAATCTTGTTGAAGATGATTCTCCTGAACAATTTTTTCAAATTTTTCTAAATTATGCTTATTCTTGTCAATAGATGTTTCAAAATTGTAAGCTCATCTGAGAACGACGCAACCATATTAGCAAAGCTACGTGAGGATGGAATAACATTTGAACCTGACAACGGATTTGAGCTTCTTCCTCTTACTGCAATTGAGGTATGCCAAGAAGACATGTTTTTCTTCCATTTATTATCTTTTGCCCAGTACTTTCTCATATACCATGTACTTGGAAATTTTGAGCTAATTAAATGATAATTTATTAGTGTAATAAGGTTATAATAGAAACCTACAAGATAAGGTGGTCTGTGTACATGAACAAAGATTTTTTATACAAAATTATCTCCCTCAAAAGGAATTATAGGCGTTCGTTCTGAAGATAATCATCAATCCTACGACGTCATCATTTTGAGGAATTATATCCTAAACATCATGTTTGGTGAAAGGATATCAATGATTATTTTGTGGTTTGTAGGTTGATGATGAGGCCATGGACTTGAACAAGGAATTGATGTCCAAGTTACTCGAGCTCGAGCTCGATGATGTTGATGCTGTATATACGGTTCAAAAGTAACATTACCCGAGTGGATTTGTCTGATCAATGCTTATTTTTGCCTTCTCAGCTGCTCAGCATCCAACTGAGAGTTTGGGACCGTTAGATTTGTATCTGGGGCTTTGCTCTCTGGCCTAAGCCTTAGCACTTTATAGGAGGAATCTGAATTGCATCTCATCAAGACTTGTACAACTTCAGGTGTGCTCTTACTATTCTTTATTGTGGGACACAATTTATTTACTACTTAATTCGATGATTACAGCGTCGAAGAACTGAAATATTACTCATTGGTTATTGCTCTCTCCCTCTTCTTTTGGCTTTGTCGAAAATGAACTACATTTTCTTAGTAATGAAAATCGTAGATGCTTGTCCCATTTCTAACTCTTTGAGATATGTCAAGCTAACAGTTGGATTACATAGATCCTAATTATAATGCTCACTTATGACTTCGACCATGCATTATAAAGAGCGTATTGGGACTTCATGTTTTATATTATGTCGCCCTAGTTTCCTACATATAAAAAGGCATTTTTATGTCAGATTTGATAGAGAGGTGTGAAGAAGAAAAAGATATAATCCCTTCTCATTGTAATGAAAACTTCTGCAACAGCAAGTGGACGTAGATTGAAATAGTATAAATAATTAAATATATTTGTTTCTACGTGTGCATTTCTGTTAGCTGAATTGTACATTATTGCTCTCGGGTTTGGGAGTAGGCTTTATTGGTAACACTGATTAACTTCTTCATTAATAAGATGATCTGAATTCATATATAATGCAGTTCTGTTTATTACATACACGATAAGATGCAATGCATATTACTAAAACAACATATCATGCTGATGATCACTATACAAACATCTTCATTGTACAATTATCATCTATCAACTGTATATTGAAATATAGAAGTTATATAACACATTTGACACAGTAATGCATAAATATTCTTCAAGTTTAAGCTTTTGGAACCCAACATCCATGGAGTCCATATGGAAGGCCATAAGGGAATTTTGCTCTGGCAATTTCCTCGAATGTGGATCCGTCGAGTAGTAGGGCGTACCCTTCGCCATTTTTGTCACTAATCATTGAGATAACTACTCCTGTTTGTATAATGTACACTTGTTAGGACTCTGCCGAACATACAGCCCTTTAACACGACTTTAGAATTGCAAAAAACTAGGAAAAAAATTGATTTCCATGAGGAAACTGCAGAAGGTGAGGGGATTATAGAAAATGGTCTACTGTGATACATAGTTTTCATTACCGAATGCGATTAGACAGGATTAAGGATTAAGAGAAATAATTGTCTTGTTTAGTCTTGTCATGCGTATTAAATATTATGTAAGAAATGTTTTAGCTTGGTTGGACCATATATAGCTTTATGGTGACTCTACTTTAGTCGATGGAATATGTAAATAAAGACGTATGATACGGAGTTCTGGATAATTACATGTCATAAAACATGTATCAATTTAATCCTCCAACGGTAGTAGTTGGTAACTTTGTCAAGGAGGTAAAAAATTGTATGAGTTTTTGTTAGCTTACCGTCATCTTCGTCGGTTGCCCCAGGACGAGCCACAAAAAGTGGTTCGGAGGGTATAGAGCCCTCATCGAGCCAGTTCTTTGCCTTTTTCTCAAATAGATCAATCTGCAAAACAATTGGTAATTCATATTCCTTCTGTAAAACTAACAATATATTCGGTAAGTTGAATCGGACACGAGTCATAGAACAGAAGAAAAAATGATGAAGGAAGAAAGACATGACGTATTTTGTGACTCATCCAGTCGAGTTTTAAGTAAACATAACACTTCAAATGTGTCATAAAATGAAATTGGGTTTACCTTGGTGAGGGTGTTTGGGAAGTTGCAAGGGCGTTGAGCTCCACAAGCATAGGCATATCTGTATTTCTTCCCCAAATAAGCAGGATTGATGCTGCACATGTCCATTCCTTTTCCATGTTCCTCTGGTTCCAATGCTGCTTCTAACTTTCCATATGGAGACCCGTCCATTGGTATTCTAAATCGACCAACCCTGTACACACGACCCTATACTTGTTGGTAATTTCGTACAATTTCATTCATGATTAACGCTACATCTCATCTAACGACCATTTATAAGAAAAAAATGTATATAGGATGCACGAGTAGAGATATTGCAACTCTCGAGCCTCAATAAGTTGTTAATTGTACGTACTATGTATAATTTTTTGGTTGTCGATCGGAGAACTAGAGTAGAAGAATATATTCTCTATGCAAATTTCAAATGCATAAAAAGGCTTCTATACAGTAACTAGCAAACATAATGTTAAAGGTTTCGATTCCTTTTAACACAAGATTTATGACTGATTCTAGGTATTTTGTCTCAATATAGACAGGCCACACAATTTGTTTAAAGATATCCATGCATGCAAAAGAAGTAATTAAAACCTACGTAAAATATATAGTAGTGGTTCGGCCACCACTAGGTACCTTTTTTCATTTTCAACACTGAACATGATATGACACGTCCAAAGTGGGGGACAATTCCAAAACTTAATAGATCATTAATCAGTGGATCAAATAGATGTTTAACAAGAATATGAAGCCTGCACTAATAAAAGGTTCCAATAATCATATCGTATAATATTTTAGTATCATATGTATTGTTTAAATATGAAAAAGTTAATTATACCAAGTCGTTGTTCGGTCCAAATTTTTTAAAACTCATTTTTCTCCAAAAGTATTTTCGATCAAACATTTTATGAAATCCGTAACTTTTATCTGTTTTTCAACTACACATATCATCAACATATCAAAATATACTAAAAATCATTTTTAGCTAAATCAAATAGCAGCTAAGTGGCCTGATTGCCTTATGTTAGAAGATTTTAATTCTCTCTTCATTACCCGAAGTTGAAAATAAATAAATTAGCACATAATTATATACCTTGCATCTGGTAAGACATCTTCACCGGAGAATGATCGGAGATTTTGTAGCCTGAGCTTTTCCAGGATTGTTGTGTCAGCGTTGTGCTCGCAACAATCAGCGATGATGGCTGTCACTCTTCCATCTTCATCTTTCTCCTCGTATGCATTGATGAAGTGAAATGTCACATACAAAGGAACTTCTACGCTTGCCACCTTCGAATTCAAGGAAAAAATGTTTCTGATAAGCAAGCCCTAAAATTAGTGTATCTTTAACACCACTTCATTACTGAAGTATGATATTCTCACTACAAATAAAAAAGATTTGAGGAATTTTAAAAGTAGGCGCGATGAGATAACCTTGTACTCTTCTTCTGTAACAACAGAATTGAAGTAGTTTTAGTTTTAGATGTTGCTACTATGGTAAGTAGATATTAGAATTTGATCGATCACTAACCAAACAAATTAAAAAGTCAAAAAAACACTCTTGAGAGAGGGAATCTTATTTAGAGGGAGATGGAAACTTACAATCTTGCCACTAGCTTTACACATAACATGCATGAACCCTTTTGACTCCGGGTGCCACTCGAATTTGTACAGTGGTGTGGGCTCAGCTTTTAGCAGATTTTGCGCACAATATCTCAGTGGCATTTCTGGCACAACTACGTAGTGTTCTGTAACTGGAAAAGAATGAACCCAACCTGGGGCAGGTCCACCCCTACACCCCACCCTACCAATAATTTTCCTCTCATTTGTGCCTGGTTCCATTCTTACAACAAAGTACCCAGGATTTATTAAATCTGGCAACAACGTTAAAAAATCAGAATCTGTCACAATTGGATGGGCAGAATGTATCAGGCCTCCTAATGAGTCACTGTACTCAAACTTTCCAATTGTGTCCAAAGTGTTTGGATCAATAACAATTGACCCTTTGATTGTTTCTGTTAGACAAACAACACGGCCGTCCCCGAGTTTAACGACCCCGGTATTGGCATTATCAGTCAATGAGGCGCCGGAGAATAAGTTGGCTAGATCACCAATGTAGGATAGGAAATTGTCAGGTTTAGGAGCTTCAGAAAATTCTCTGTAGCAAAGCTTTTTGTTCTTCTTGGCTGCCTTGTATGCCTCTGATTCAATTTGCCGGTGTCCCATCGCGAGACGGCCGTCTTCGAAGTGCAGCCTTACTATTGTTGCATAGCCGTCGAACAGGTGTCGGAAACCGTAATCTCCGATGTGCCAAAGACCTGGACCGTTCCTCAGGTATGTTCCATTCTGCACAAAATTATCAAGTGATTGGTGTAAGGAGAGAGCCTCACTTTTTGTTTTTAAATTTCGTAGGAGGGTTGTTAAAATCTCAGTATGGCGAATTCCCCTTTTCAGGCTAAGATAGACGTTTTAGTATAACAAGAGTTCTCTTTAGAAAATTTCGCCAACTATCAAAGCCACATTATTATGTAGGGCTAATAAAGACAGAATAAATATTAAGAATTTAAATAATATATTTGAAATGAGACTTCATCTCTCCATCTGTACTAATCAGATACATGGCAAGATCTGCTGATGAAAACATATTTAAATATTACTAATTACTATATTCATGACAGGTTTATTCTATAAATATTAGTATTAGTTGGCAAATTTGTCTTGAAGCTTTGACAGGAAAATATTTTTAAAAGAGAGAAAATATTATGAAAATGATAATGAAGGCCCTGAAAAATTGACTATTAGAAACTAAAAACGCTAAAAGCAGAGCGAAAAATATTTGTATAATGATTCGACAGTTCATATTTATGAATTACAAAGAGAATAAAACTATTTAAGCTTCACAGCAATTATAAATAAAAGAAAGAAATAATGATTGTGTGATTGTACACTGTAATATCCAATTTCTTGTGAAGGACGCTTTCTGAGAAAATAAACCAATCTTGTTTTCGAGTTGCCTTTATTTTGTTATAGTGAGAGTACAGATTTTTTATTTTGCAGAAACCTTTTTTCAAGCAGTGTGCTGCTAGATAGATTTAGTGCAAATAATCACAATAATCACTGTGTATACAGTATACACACACACACACAGAAACACATACCAGCCACAGTGGTATTTCTCCTTGAACACTAAGCTCTCCTTGCCAACGCTCCTGCCTTATACTACTCCATGCTGCAAGCTTGCTATCGTTTGGGGCGACCTTTTTTTGCAATAAAGGAACAACTGCAGGCTGCGGTTTGGTGGCAACATTCATAATAGTATTGTTCGAATAAACACTTTTCCTCCTAGTGGAATACTTAACTTTCTCAAAAATGGATTTTTCATCCTTGGAACAATCACAAAACCCATCAAGAATCCTCACTTTCGTTGAAAAACTATAAGATTTGGAGACAGAAAATGATAGAGAAGCCATTAATGAAGGTTACCAGCTAGCTAGGGTTGAGTATAGTTTCTAATATGCGACAAGAACTTATATTTTGATAAAAACGAGGATTTTGTATTGTATATTTATAGGCCTATCACCTATGCAAGGATTTGTGTACTTAAATTAGTGGAATCTTAATTAGTGAAATTCCTTCATACTAGTAGACAACTTAAGTTTTGGTTACAGCAGTAATTATGAGTTCGTGGACAAGGTCTATAATAAATTACACCTCACCATGCTCCACCAATGAGTATTTTCAAACTTTTCCTTTTTAATATTATTAACACATGGAATATCGTAGTTAAGATATTTTTATAATGTTTTATATTATATCATATATTTTTATTTTATTATATTATTTTCATGTTGTTCTGAAATTACTTCTATATTTGTGTGATTACGTAATTCTTAAAGGATTTGTCTTTCTAGTTATATATGCTCAACTGCAATTGGTCATATTCTTTGTAAAGAATGGACTGAAAATATCACTAAAAATTATCCTTTTTTTTTTTATTATTTGAGTTCTTGTCTAATTCATTGTTTATATATATACAGCTTTTTATGTTGCATTTTACACGGAGTCTGGACTCGTTAAGTTAGTAATATGTTTGATTAAGCTCAACCAATTGAATGAAAATCAAATGCAACGACACCTCAATGTGAGAAACATGTTGGAATCTTGTTATTGTTGTTCAAAATCAAAAGAAAAGAAAGAAAAAACAATGAATGGAAATTGTGAATGGAAAATTTGAAAAGATGAAAGAAAATTATGGTTGGTGCCTTAAAAATGGGCCTCATAGACCTTCAAGACATGCGGTCACATAGACCTATTTAGGGAATAAATGAGCGACCATGGTTATAACTATACGACCGCAAAGTTATACCTATGCATTTGTGTAGTAAAAAAAATTGATCGTTGAATTTGAATTTCTGGTAGTGTTCTTGTGAAATGATACACATTTTCACCATGATTTGGAATCATTTCGCGTAGGGATGATTGAGTACTATAAATATAAGTTAATTATCATTTCAAAAACACTTCTTAAATTTTTGGAATCATCCATTTTCATCCCAAAATTCTGGCCATATTATTGTTCTTCACATAATAAAATTAATATTATTTCACTTGTTCATTTTTTGAAGAACCGCTTAAAACTTTTAGCGTTCTTCATTTCTAAGCTTGAAATCCTACAAACTATTTGTCATTTAATCCTCAAAAGTATTGGTGGAAAAGACAAATATCATGATCAAGTCTTGTTTCTATTTCTTTAATTATTCACCTTCTTTTCTTTTTGTTTCCATTGTGATATTCTCCATAATTTTTATAACAAAACATCGTTTCGACACAAGTCGATATTTAGTCAGATTGTCTTTAATTGTTTGTAAACCTAATTACTTTCTTTTAAGTATGTAAACCACAATGAAAAAGAGAGTAAACTGTGACTCGTTAACTAAAAAAAATACCTTTTTTTTTTTAATTTCTTTTCATTTAAATAAGACCTAAAGTTTAATATATATTAAGGGCTGTCTTTTTATACTAAGAACGTCAATGCATGCATGGTGTATAAATTATAATTCCTCTATATATTAATTTTTGCACAGAAA
>CAIGRH010224044.1:0-14702 GCA_903798295.1 Fraxinus nigra | reverse complement strand
TCTCGTGTGCAGTCTTGGGGAAATAATCAAGAAGAACATGTATTATCCTCGTCCATCCCGCCTGTTAGTTCTTTATCTACTAGTTCGGACTGTCGGGAGGTGCTAACTCATGTTCCTTTGACTTCATTTTATCCTTTACAACCCAGTCCTCATTCTCTATCCAATTCTCCTAGAAGTATGGAATATTGCCGAAAAGTGATAGAGGAGAGAGCTCAGAAGGAGGGTAGGAATCAGGTTTGCGGATTCCCATAAGTTGATAGTTACAAATGATACCTTATCGACCCTTAGGGATATATATAGCATACCTTTTTCCGTAGATCTTGTTGTCCCTTCTTCCTCTGACCGAGCTCATAATCCCCCAACAAGATGTATAGCTCTTAATTCGGCCATTTTGGAGGTTGGTTTAAGACTCTCGTTTCCCAAGGTTATTCGAAAATTTCTGTCATCTTGGGGAATAGCCCCTACCCAATTATGTCCTAATGAGTGGATGACCTTAATAGCAACCCTAATCTTATAGAAACAATTAGGTCACGCGGATTTAAGTGTGGCCCAGTTTAATGCCCTTTTTACTTTTAAGGAGGACAAGAAGAGTACTGACTGGTGGTATACCAGTGTCAGACCTAAATTGGGGGCCATTAGTCTTAGATACTCCTTCTTTAATTAAATGGTGGAAGGATGAGTTTTTCTATATCTTGGGAGACTGGCAATTCCATCATACCGAGGTGGACATGGAGGATGTAGTTCCCTCCCTTTATCGTTCTTTCTGTAAGTAGCGATTAACATTTGTCTTCAGGTCTTCCATTATTAAAATTTTATTCTTTTAACTCTGTTTTCCTTCTTTTGCAGTTTACCGACCTTTCCATTTGAGCTCGGCTCTCCAGGGACAGACAAACTCCATTAGAGCTCTTTCAAACAAGAAAAGGTCCTACAAGTTCGTTATCTCGAACAAAAACCTATTTCTAACGGGTTTACTTCAAGCCTTGCCACCGTCCTCAACACCGAGCAGACTTGCAACTTCTACCAGCCGACCTGCTACATCTGTCCCTACTTTTTCTCGTAAGTTAATTCAGCTTTCGCATTATACTTTTTGTTCTGAACAAAATATTAACGTTTTATCTTATTTTTCCCAGGCCAGCAATCAAGTATGCTTAACCTCCGAGCTGATAGGGCAGCCAAGGCAGCTGAAGCTGCTAAAGGAAAAAGGAAGGAAGTTTTTACCGAAGAAGCGCACCGACCTGAGGTGGTTGAATCTGAGTTTGAGTCTGAAGCTGAGCAACCTCTGAAAAGGCATCGTCCATCCGAGCTCCCAATTACTCCTGCTCCCATCGCTCCTGCCAGCTACTTTATTCCGTTGGCCATTTCGATTACCGTTGCGGATTCTTCTTCAAGACCTTATAAGAGATGTCTAGATCTTCAGATGCCGGATATTGAGGGACTGGTGGGACATCATCCTAAAATTTTTCTGGATTTTCTCCTAGCTCCCTCTCCAGCGAGAGAATCAGTGGCTGTTTTCCCTTCACCTTTGAGAGAATCTAATGTGCTAATGACACGGAGCTGAAATGATAGAGAGCAACCATTCCTTACTGAGATGCCCATTGGAGAAAGCATCATTTTGGTTCAACTTCACTGGTATCGAACAATTCTCCAGATGGCATTAGTAACCGAAAAGGTAATTTTTTTCAAAACTCTCATTAAGGCTCCTTAAGAAATTTTGTATATGACCTTTTTTTACTGGACGCTTGCTCTTCTTAGGTTAAAGCTGAGCTCGACAAGATGCTTGCAGTAAGGGATCGAGCTAATGTGATGTTTGAGAAGGTTGAGGCGGAAAGGGCGTCTTTTGATGAGAATAAGAGAAACTACGAGGAGAGTCCGAACAAATTGGGGATGGAGCTCAATGCTTTTATTACCTCGAAGGAAAGGTTGATGGACGAGAATAGAGCTTTGAGGGAAGAGAATCAGGTCTTGCAGATCTGAAGTGAGAAGGTCAACATTTGTACCGAGCGAAAAGAAGAGGGTTGGCGAGGCGGTTGCCCAGACGATGGAAATCAAGAAAGAGGTCAATCTGAAGTTCTCCAAAGCAGTAGAGGATTGGAGAGCTTCNTAATGTGATGTTTGAGAAGGTTGAGGCGGAAAGGGCGTCTTTTGATGAGAATAAGAGAAACTACGAGGAGAGTCCGAACAAATTGGGGATGGAGCTCAATGCTTTTATTACCTCGAAGGAAAGGTTGATGGACGAGAATAGAGCTTTGAGGGAAGAGAATCAGGTCTTGCAGATCTGAAGTGAGAAGGTCAACATTTGTACCGAGCGAAAAGAAGAGGGTTGGCGAGGCGGTTGCCCAGACGATGGAAATCAAGAAAGAGGTCAATCTGAAGTTCTCCAAAGCAGTAGAGGATTGGAGAGCTTCTCCGACATTCGATGATTTATCCCAGGAGACCTATGTTCTGGCCATTGGTGAGATAATCGAGTTTATCAACAAAGAGAGGTCAGACTGAGATACTGTCTTCTTGGAGGATGCCCTTAAGGAGCAGGAAAAAGAAATAGAAGAACTGTTGAAGTCAACTAAAGTCCAGAAAGCTCCTATTGATAAGAACATACCTCTACCAAATCCCCCAGCCCCGAAGTCTTTCTATGTATCTGCTTATTTTTGTCGAGTTTTCGAAACTTTTACTTAGAAACTTTGCAATGTTTTTACATGAATGAAGACTCAGTTTTTTTTTTTTTTTTTTCCACTTCAAGCTCCAGCTCGGTCAGACGTCCAGGTCCAGCAGACTCCTCCTTCTTCTTCATCCATCTTTAGTTTCTGATCTTCAATCCGGCTCCCAGTCCCGACGGTTCTGAAACTTTCGGCGGACCCAACACGGGCGGCCGCGGGGGCTAACCAGGTGCTGGGTCCGCCGCTGTGCACGGATATGTGCAAACGCAAGTATCAACAAATTTACAACGTCCATCTCCAAAAATGCCTCTTTTCTTCTTGCAAGCGCTTGCGCATGACCCTAAATCACATCGATCGTTTCCAATGTCAATTGTCTCCTCACAAGCATTAACTCCTCCATGACCTGCCGTACCAGAAAAAGTGAATTACAAAATGGGCAATGTTGTCTAAAATTAGAATATCGACCAAATAAAATTCAGCACATAATACCTTCACAGATGAGAAGTAGAAGTAGAAGCACAGCAGACAACACACCTAACAACTTCATGTTTTTTTTTTTTTTCAACAATAGTGATTACAGATCTCAAGTATATAACTTAAGCACATATGACGTCAATATTAATTCTTTTTAGAAATGATACTAAGTGCTGCAATACTTAGCTCGTCCTGCTTCATGAGCATGGCTTTGAATATTTCTTTGTAGGAATTTGCACTAAGTGTTGCAGTACCTATAACTTTAGTTCGACCTGCTTCGTGAGCAGGGCTTTGAAGATTCCTTTGTAGGAATTCACACTAAGTGTTGTAGCACTTACAATCTTAGTTCGGCCTGCTTCATGAGCAGAGCTTTGAGTATTTCTTTGTAGGAATTCACACTAGGTGTTGCAGCACTTACAACCTTAGTTCGGCCTACTTTGTGAGCAGGGCTTTGAGGATTCCTTTGTAGGAATTCACACTAAGTGTTGCAGCATTTACAACCTTAGTTCAGCCTACTTCGTGAGCAGGGCTTTAAGGATTAGTATTCTGATAACTCCATTTATCAAGAACATACTTCTTTATTATGAACGATCATAAAATACGAACATCCCTTACTGATAATATTTCTTGAGATGTTCTGCATTCCAAGGGTGTAACAAGGGTCTCCCTACCATATCTTCCAATTCATATGCTCATCTAAGCAGAATTTCGACTACCTTGTAATGACCTTCCCAGTTAGGTCCTAAAGACCTAGAATTGAGTTCTCTTGTTGCCAGGAAGGTTTTCCATAACACAAGGTCACCAACTTCGAACTCTCTTTTCTTCACCTTTTGGTTATAATATCTTGCATTACGCTGTTTGTACAGAGCGTTCCGGATTTCAACCTCATTTCTTTTTTCTTCCAAAAAATACAACTCTCCCCTCAACACTTTTTCATTTGCATCCTCACAATAGACTAACGTTCGGATGGAAGGGATTTCCATCTTAAGGGGGATAATCGCTTCTACTCAGAAAGCCAAAGAGAGATGAATTTCTCTAGTACTATTTCGGGATGTGGTACGATAAGACCACAAAATACTGGGGAGCTCCTCTACACATCCTCCCTTGAGGGCATCAAGCTTAGCTTTGAGTGTGTGCTTAATGATCTTATTTATTGCTTCAACTTGCCCATTAGCTTGAGGATGGTTGGGCGTGGAAATATGTCTTTGTATTCCAAAACTTTCGCAAAAATTTGCGAAGCGATTGTTGTTGAACTATTTTTCATTGTCTGTTACAATGGAATGTGGTATCCTAAACCGACATATGATAGATTTCCATATGAACTCTATAGTCTTATGCTCGATTATCTTGGCTAAGGGTTTAGCTTCCACCTATTTGGTAAAGTAGTCAATATCCACAATTGCAAATTTTGTCTCTCCCTTTCCTGTGGGCATGAGACCAATTAAATAGACCTCCCATTTTGAGAAGAGCCACGGTGCCATCACACAATTCAGTTCACTTGGGGGAGGTTGATTTTTAGAGCAAACCTCTGACACTTTTCGCATTTCTTGGCGAATTCCAGGGCGTCTTTCTTCATAGAAGGCCAGAAATATCCTTGGCGTATAATTTTATGTGCTAGCGACTGTCTCCCAGCATGATTTTTGTATATTCCTTCATGCACGTCTTCCAGAGCATGCAATGCTTCTTCCTCGTTTAAACACCTGAGCAAAGGCACAGAATATCCTCGTTTATATAGGATATCATCAATCAACGTATATCGAGTTGCTCTTATAAGGAGTTTCCTTGCCGTGATAGGATCTTCTGGGCATGATCACAATTTTAAGTATGCAATGATCTCATCCATCCATGTTGGCTTTAGGTTGGCTGTCGTGTAAACTACCTTAAGTCCTTCAATGGCAGCATGGCAGATCCCTCCTACTAGATACTATCGAACATTTCAATCCCTTCGCTTGTTGCTAGTTGGGCTAAAGTGTCAGCATGACCATTTTGAGTTCGGAAATCCCATTCGACCTGCACATCTTTAAAAAATTTTAACTCTTGTTCATCCTCTCTTCATTTACTTGATAAGCTTCATTGACCTGGTTCACTACTAGTTGAGAATCGTTGTACACCATTAGGCGATCAATTCTCATTTCTTTCACCATTCTTAAGCTAACTATAAGGGCCTCATACTCAGCCTCGTTGTTTGAGGCACTAAAGTCGAATGGCAATGCTTCACAAAACAAATGATGACTAGGGCTAATTAGGATAATCCCAGCTCCTGCTCGTATTTCTGTTGACAATCCATCAACAAAAATTTTCCAGGATTCATTATAACAAGATTCTTCTGCCAAATTCGGGCTAAATTATGCGATGAAATCAATAAGAGCCTGACCTTTGATAGAGGTGTGTGGTTTATATTTTATATCAAATTGGCAAAGTTCTACTGCCCACTTAACCAATCTTTCGGACGTGTTAGGTTTTTGTAAGACTTGTCTCAATGGGTAATTAGTTAAGATCTCAATTGGATATTCCAAACGGTACTTTCGGGTTGCAACGACTACCGCGTAAGCTAACTTTTCCAATGGAGAATAGTGAAGCTCAACCTCGTGCAAAGCTTTGCTAATGTAGTAGACGTGATGTTGTACTCCTTCCTCTTTCCTTACTAGTACTGTACTGACAGCATGTTCTGACACTACTAGATATAACAATAATGCTTCCACTGTCTTTGATTTTGACAGTACTGGTGGCTGCGCCAGATGCAACTTTCGTTGTTCGAATGTTAGTTGGCATTCGGTCATCCATTCAAACTTCTTCCTTCCTTTTAATACATCAAAGAAGGGTTTGCATTTGTCCATTGACCTTGACATAAAGCGACTAAGGGCAACGACCCGTCCTGTTAAACTCTGAACTTCCTTAGGTGTGGTCGGAGGACGCATCTCAATTATGACCCTTATCTTCTCCGGATTAGCTTTGATTCCTCTACAATTCAACAAATAACACAAGAATTTTCCCGAACTGACACCGAAAGCACACTTGTGTGGATTTAACTTCGTTCCATAGGTTCTTAGTATTTCGAACATCTCAGCGAGGTGGTGTCGATGATCTTGAGAATTTATGCTTTTTACTAGCATGTCATCAACGTATACCTCCATGGTTTTATTGATCTATTGAGCAAACATAGAATTTACCAAGTGTTGATAAGTTGCTCCAGCATTCTTGAGACCGAAAGGCATGACTTTATAGCAATAAAGACCTCGATCGGTAATGAGAGCTGTGTATTCCTGATTTGGTTCATACATGGGAATTTGATTGTACCCTGAATAAGCATCCATGAAACTAAGTAATTTATAACCAGCGATAGCACCCACCATCTGATCTATTCTTGGCAACGGGAAGCTGTCTTTTGGACATGCTTCGTTTAGATCAGTAAAGTCGATGCACGTCCTCCAGTCTCCATTATTTTTCTTAACTAAAACAGGGTTAGCGATCCACTTTGGATATTTGGCTTCTCGAATAAATTCATTGCGTAGCAACTTCTATACTTTTTTATTTAAGGATTCATACCACTATGGGTTTAAAGGTCGACGTCGTTGTTGTTTTAGACGTACTGCAGTGTCAATTTCCAATTTATGACATATAATCTTTGGGTCAATTCCCTTCATATTTGAATGTTCCCAGGCAAAAATATCAAGGTTTTTTTGAAGGAACTTAACGATCTGATCCTTGAACGGTGACCACAGTTCATGACCTATCTTGAGCTTATCTTGTTGTTCCTCGATTTTGACCTTAATAATATCCAGCTCTTCCACTAGTTCTCCTCATCTTACCTTCAGACGTAGGTCCAATGAATATGGTGTGGGTTCCACTGTCCATACCATATGAACCTCGGAAAGAAGATGGATCTTTTTGTCTCTCGGATCAAACATTATTTGGCATTTTCCAGCAACCTCTTCGTTTCCCTTGACCTGCCTTATGCCACGAGGCGTGGAGAACTTGATGGAATAATGGTACAGGGACACAATTGCTTTAAGGTTGAACAACATGGTCTATCCTATGATAGCATCATAAGGGAAGTTTGAGTCCAGAACTACAAATTTAGTGTTCAACTTAGCTTGATGAAGGGATTCTCCGAGCTCCACAGAGAGTTTGATCACCCTCTTCGCTACAGAGAGAGAACTCTTAAGTCCTAGAATCATAATTGGATAAGGACTTAAGAAGCTCAAGGAAATCTCAACTCGTTCCAAAGTTCTAGAGTAAAGTATGTTAAAAGAGCTTCTTGTATCAACATGATCTTAGGAATGTCTACTCCCGATATAGGAATGAAGATTACCAAGATCCTCAGATATGGATTTGGGTTCGCTTCCCTTTCTTCAAATAAGAGTTGGTCATCAATTGCCTTCTTGCGATGTTTTTTAGTTATACCGATCTCAAATAGGTCACTAACGATAGGTTATTTGGACCTAGATTCTCCCTTATGTTCATGTTGTTGATTCCTTATCCTTCGGATCTGGGGGCATACATTCTATGTTGCAAGCTCTTGCTTCTATCTGACTTCCACACACCACTTCGGGTCCATATGGAGTCGGGAACTTAATGCAATAGTGATATATTGAGGTGGCTGCATGTAGCTCATGCAGTATAGGCCTTCCTAATATAGCATTATAGTTGGAAGAAAGATCAATAATAACAAAGTCTACTAGAGTCTTTCTTTGGTGAGTGGGCTCTCCCAATTCCACCATCAGGATAATTTGTCCTTTAGCTTCTATATGATCTCCAGATAACCTTTGCAACCTTTTGGGGTATGGATGTAGGTACTGTTCATATATTCCCATTTGCTTTAAAGTTTGGGAATATAGTAAGTTAACCGAACTCCCATTATCTACCAGAGTTCGATATATTTGGGCCCCAACGACTGTCCAGGATATAACCAACTCATCACTTTGATCTTGCAACACTCATTGTGCATTTTTTTCTATGAATTTGAACCATTCTGAGTATGGCATTTCATGAGTTTCAGTATGTAGATACACTGAATTGTAGTTCTGCCAAGTGCGAGCGTTACGAGCCGTTCTCAGCCTAGCTCTTCGTGAGCCCTCAAAACACTGATTTCTGCCCATCAATGTTCGGATCTCGACCCGGTGTTGTGGGTCCCGAGCTTGAGGTCCAGGCCAGACTTGTTGGGTTACCCCTTGTTGGTTAGGTAGTTGAACCCCAACTGGATTCGCCTCCCTAGGTTTAGCCACGGATTCTTGTAGATGACCTCGCCTGATAAGTGATTCCACTTATTCTTTTAAATTCCTATAGTCGTCAGTACTGTGTACTGCCATCCTATGAAAACGGCAATACTCACTTGTCCTTTCCCATTGAATTCCTTTTTCTGTGGTTGAGGTCGGCGAAAGGTTTCCTTCTCCCCAGCCTGTAGGAAGACTTCGTCCAAGGTTGCATTCAATGGGTAATATTCACGAAATTTGTCAGGATATGGCCTTGAACGATTTTGATCCCTCCTATCTTTTCTTCTTTCTCGCATAGCATCCTTATCCACTTGTTTTCCTTTGACTCGGTGCAGGGACTGTGAATTAAGTTTGAAATCCTCATGGTATGAGGTGGCCTCTTCTGCACTGATGTATTTTTAGCTCAGCCTAGGAATTCATGGTACGTATGAGGTTCGTCCTCATGTACTGACCACCAAAATCTTGTTTTTGGTCTTAATCCCGAGAGGATCGCCATGAGTGCAGCATCGTCGGAAATTTTTTCGACCTCTGTAGATTTCTTGTTGAATCTATTCAAATAGCTCTTGAGCGACTTAGTTTTTCCCTGCTTTATGCTTACAAGTCATTCTTTTGGCGTAGTTCTTGCTTTTGAGCCCATGAACTGAGCAAGGAACGCCGTTGCGAAGTCGTTCCAATTTCTTATTGACCTCTGGTGGAGCCTTTTAAACCATCTTTGAGCTTTGTCTCCCAACGTCAGGGAAAAGGCGCGGCACATTATGGAATCTACTGCTCCTTCCAATTCTATCCAAGATATATATTTGTCCTGGTGACTCAAAGGATCTCCTTCCCCTTCATATCCAGTATGTTGCGGCATTTTCAGCTTTTCAGGCAAGGGTTCAGCTAGGATATCTTCAATGAATGGGGAATGGCATTTTGTTAGATATTTTTCCAAGCTTCCTCCGTTTCTAGCCTCCAAATCAACTATGCACTTTTTTAGGGTAGTCATTTGGGGCTCAATTCGTTCCATGGGATAGGTTGTGCGAGGCTCATCGTGTTTACATGTTGGTGTCAAAGAGCGTTGGGGACCAAGCCTATCGAATACACTGTTTGTCCTCTCGGTGGTTGGTTTTGTTGCTATAGGAGAACTCCTAACTTCCTCAGTTTTGCTCTTTGAGGATTCTTCATTTGAAAACTGGAGAGTTCTCCTAGTGGGAGGTCGTCGGTTCTTTCTCTGCGGGGACTCCACCTTGGCATCTTGTGGTAGATTGTAAGCTTGGTTTTGCTCCAATGTTTTGACAACATTAGTCAATTTTTTGATAGCCTCCTTCATTGCCATTGTTTGGGGGTCAATGGTGTCATTTTAACCTCGTCTTTTACCTACGGTTGGTGAGTTATGATCTTACTCAGGATGCATGTGGGATAGAATTTCAGAAGTTGAAAGTTCATCCATGTTTTTTGGTTCATTTCAAAAGGGATGGGGTTGTTTTTTTTTTTTTTTAAGTTTGGGGGAGAGTGGGGCTCCTAGTGTCAAACTGTTGATATCGAAAATTGTATGGACAAGATTCAAGCCGACTTTAAAAAGAAAAAATGACTTTGGTACATTGTCAATATCATGTTACAAGGAATTCAACTACTCCTTGATTTGTTTATAGGAGACATTTGAATATGGATTATGTAAGAAGATATGTAATATGCAAAGTCGTTTTCCGCTCCCTTTTCTTTCTTGCTATTTCCTCTTTTATAGGAGAAAATATGCATGCTTCATTAATTTCCTGTCTTGTCACCTACAATTTCGAGCTGAGGAAGTATACATGCGGGAATGATTCAATTGGCCATCGAACTTGATCCAGCAATCCTCATGATGAGTAAATCTTACAGATGGACCCCAGTAATTAAATGAAGCAATCCTCTAGGAAGGGAGCCTAATTATTTGATCAGAGCTTATATAAGCAATGATGTAAGATTATTCCCTATGAGTTCTTCTGATTGGTCGTTTTATTGATTCTGTCAGTGATCTTCAATCATTATGATCCCATTCCCTTGAAAGACTACACAAGTTTCTCGAATACGCTATCCATCTGAACTGACCTCATACCACCGAACTCTCATTATCACGCGCTTATCACATACAATAACCCGATCTGAGCTTTCTTGAGTTCAACTATTATTGAATCACCGAACTCATCTTTTATCATGTGTATTTAATCCGATCTTAATGACTTCGGTGTTCGGCTGTCAACAATATACATGTTCATCCTCCAAGACAAAATCCTTAACCTTATAACTTTATCTCCCTCGCAAATTCTACATCCTTAAAGAATCAGACATTTTTCGTTTCGAAAATTGACCTAATAGTGGGATCTTTTAAAAAGTTTGTACCCCTTAACAACTGCTTTATTTAGAATTTTGTTGAGAATTTAAGCTGCATTCTTTAGTACTTCTACCTACAGAGATTCAATGTGTTGTACGGCGATTTCATATTCCTCTAAAAATTTAACAAAAGGTTCTAAATGTTATTCTCCTGATCCGTCATATATGTCATAGTAAGGTTATAAGATTAAAGATTTTATCTTGGAGGAAGAATATGTACATCTTTCTTCTGTTGCAATTGGCAATGATCAGAACCATGAACAAAATTTTGATTTAGACCTTGTTCAAGAAGCAATTTCGGATCAAGACAATATTACAAAATCCCTTATATACAATCAAGATATTGTTCCAGAAAAAAAACTCTACAACCTCAAGAATAAATGTTATTAAGGAAATCCACTATAAAATGAGAAAGGTAATTAGGCTGCAATCTTTAGTGCTTCTACCTAGAGAGGTTCTGATGTACTGTAGGACGATTCCACATTCTCTATGAATTTAACAAAAGGCTCTGGACGTGCTCTCATGATTTGTCATATCTGTTATAGTATTCACCACTATGGTAAAATTTGACTTGTTAAATTCTTTTACAAAGTTATTTTTTACAACCTCAGTCTTGCATGCATTGGCCATGTCCAGTGTTTGAAATTTCTCATAGATGAGATATAGATAGCCAAAGTAAGAAAAATTCGTCTATGAACATACTAAATTACCGTTGACCATTCCAAGAAGCTGAAGCGAATGGCCTACGAATATTCGTATAAATTAGTTCTAAGACATCCGAAATCTTATTGGCACATAATCTCATTATGTTTGTTTGTTTTCCCTTAAGCTAATTAACTTAAACACTTAAGTATGAAAAATTAAGCCCTTGTTTGGTACACATTCTTCCAAAATATATTCTTTCAAAACTCATTTTCAATTACACATTCTGCAATAAAATAATATTTTTTTATCACATCAATAACATTTCCTTACTTTTTAACCACATATTTTCCATCATATAACTGTTTAAAATATATTTTTCTCTCAATAATAACCATCAAACACACCCTAAAGGAATCAAGAATTCCTTCTGACACAAGATTTTCCATTATTTTATGATAGATGTTACCTAATCGCTTGTGCCATAACGAAACAAAATTCTCATTGGTTAAAATATCATGTGAATTCACATGCAATGTTTCTTTATAAGATGCAATTGTATTAAATATATATATGTTATCATAACCGGATAAAGAACTAGTACCCATAACATTTGATTTAAGAAAAAGATCAAACTGACTATTCTCAATTGAACATGAGTAATCGAATTTGTCCAATGTAGAAATAGAAACCAAATTTCATCTAAAAGACGATACCACAAATGTCCCTTTTAATAATATTCAGTCTTTAATGATAACATAAGGCCCCTATAGCCTCAACTTTGACTGATTTGTTATCGCCCCATATAGATGAATAATTTAGCATCAATTAGCTTTTGGTTGTTCATGCAACCTCGTATAGCTACACTTATGTGAGTAGCGATACCAGAGTTTATCCACAAAATGTGTCTTGGTATTGAAACTAAATGAACCTCAAAACAAACCAAAGTGAGAAGTGTACTTTTCTTTACATGTTAAGTGTGGTATTTAGTACAGTCTCTCTTTATGTGTTCCAAATTTTCACAAAAGAAATAGCCTGATGATTAATCCTTTTTAGGCTTTTACTATTCCTTTTGAACTGAACTAGATGCATCTTCCTTATCATTTAACTGTCTTTATAGGTATTTGTCAAGTGAGTACTTCTAATTCTCTTTTGCTTTAGATTTCCTTCTTGCACACAATATAAAACGAGGTTATCAAAAGTCCACTTTCGCTTTTAACAGTTGGAACTGAACTCAAATTAATTAAATTGTGTCAGAATAGAAATCAAAACCCAATGCATGAGCAAGACAACTCAAACTTTAATGCCTTTGAATTTGAAGCAAGATGAGACATTTCCATGATGTACTCCCATATATTTTCTTTAGTTTTATACTTTAGTAAAATCAGGTTCGTCGAAAGCGTACGAGTTTCAACTTTATCGCCTCTTGAAAAGCGTTTTTTAATTTCTTTAATAAATTCCTTGGCCAACAGTTACATTAGCGCCCTACATGTTACTAGAATTCCACATTTCATGATCATATGACTCGTGGTTTAAACGATCCACTTATCCGAGTCCCATTTTTAATTAGTGAAACTCTTATCCGTAAGAGTAGTTTTTTTCTTCAATCCTTAACGTAAAGTCTAGATCTATGTTGCCAAAAACGACACAAATGTTCGCTTTCCAACCCTTAAACTTTGATTCAAGCACAAGAATTAAATTAATATTGACATATATTGTAGAAGTTGATGGATGAATCGAATAGAAAACTTAAACCTAAATAACATGTTCACGTAGGAATCCGTATTGGACAATCAATAATTTCAAATAATGGCGAACCCCATAAGAAGAGATCGAGCACACCATTGATATTTATTCTTTGGATAGAAATACCAACTTGTAAGTGACACTCTTGATGTATTAATCAAATATTGACAATAAATTAGTCAAATATCAAGTCTATCTTAGGACTGATCGACTCAATGTTCACATAATGAAAAACTTCACAATTGTCATATATTTATTACCACAAATGTGTAAATAATTCGGTCAAATATTAATCTTCCTTTGGGCTGATCAATATTCGCATGAATTATGTATACACAATCTTCCTAATATTTCAAA
The DNA here is from genome assembly GCA_903798295.1 of Fraxinus nigra. Taxonomy (NCBI): domain Eukaryota; kingdom Viridiplantae; phylum Streptophyta; class Magnoliopsida; order Lamiales; family Oleaceae; genus Fraxinus; species Fraxinus nigra. The sequence continues at coordinate 1,267 of CAIGRH010224044.1, read as the reverse complement.
TAAATTAATATAGGCAATAGAGGTTACTTTGGTAATTTGTTGCTTCAATTAATCTATTTTAAGAAATTAGTAATCCGGAATAAATTTTAGTTCCAGGATTTGAAATTTGATTGCCCCTTTATACTTTAATTCTTTTTATTTCAATAAATTAATTATTTAATTAAAATTTCAAGAAGTAGGCGCTTCGGGGCGCTACAGCGCCATGTAGCTGCTGTCCAATGACCTCGACAACAATTCTGATTTTCATTTCATCAAAATCCAATTACTCATGAACCTTTAATCATTCAACAAAGCCATGGCTATAGTAGAATGTGATATCCCACTAAAATAAATCCAATCAATATTTATATTTTATTTCTCACACTAACAATCAACCGAATTGAAAAGCAATCATGTTATCAATGGAATCTACCATGTTGCCTTTACGTTTTCCGTATAGTAAACATTAATAAAAAAAATCTAAAAATCAATATTTAGGACTGAAATTCGCATCCAGAAAAATAAAGATTCCAGAGTACGAATTTCATCCATAAAGTTCTTTCTTGAATCTCAATGGTTTAACACGGAGTTGACTCTGATACCACTTATTGAAACTTTATAAAAATTTAAAATTTATAAAACTAGAAAACATGATTATTTTATTGCCAAGATCATCAATTTCAATTCACTAAAAAAAATTAATAATGCAAAACATACCTTAATTTTGTTTTTTTTTTTTTGGGAATGATTATTTAATACCAGATTTTGATTCCAAATCTTGAATCTTGATTATTGGCTATTTTGGTTCTTGAGTTCTTGACTTTGGCTTCTTATTCCATAATCTTGATTGTCTTGTTCTTCAATTTAGTCGTTCCAATCATTCTTCTTGATTTTTTATTGTGGATTGTGGATTTTCCTTTTTAATATATTTTCTCTTGTATTCATATGTTGATGAAATAACACAAAAAATGAGAATCACATATGAATTATGGACTACACCCCTATTTATAATTTCCATATGTATATGGCATATCGTCAAATTCAACCCTAATGGATCATGTATCTACAAATATAATCCAACTTACATTTTATTTAGATGTTATAAGTCCAACAATTCAATTATTTATTAGATCACTTTAATTGAACTCAACTTTAAGATGATCTTATACACAATTAATTATATACTAGGTGCAAGCAACGTGCAATGCACGTTTGCTTAGTTTATATTTAATAGTTTTGTTGAAGAATTAATTTGTTATTAATAAAGATGTAATTTTTTTGATTAATT
>CAIGRH010224016.1:0-10073 GCA_903798295.1 Fraxinus nigra | reverse complement strand
TTATCAAAATCTGCTAAAATTTTTGTCACATTCCAAATGTTATTGCGACAATGTTGACTTTGTCCTCTTCATATGCACATGGGTACAACCCATATCGTGTAATCAACATATTAGAAGAGTAAGAGTGTACACAAAGGATAAAGTGATGAAGATGATATCAAAATAATGGTAAAATCGTGAATCGCGTGGGGCAACAAAAATTTCCAACCTAATCTTACGAAACCCCATTGAAAACTGGACTTAATCATTATTTTATTTAATTATTACTTTTCAAATATAAAATTTGATAATTTATTAACTTTAAATCATTCTATTTAGATTTAGGTGCACAAGTTGAACGTGTTTGTTTATATTTTATGAAAATTGCAGGCACACATTATCTATGAATATATTATAACGAGGTAATTTCATAAATGGTCATTGGAGTTTGCGAAAAAATTTAAGTTAGTTCTTAAAGATTTTTTTTTTACTCATTTAGTCATTGAACTTAACTAACATTATACATTACATCATTGGTCACTTTCTTAGTGAAAAAAAAAACATATAATTCGTTGTAGCGCCTAATAAATGTTGATGTTTATATAAGTTCAAGGAACTGGTCATCACGTACTATATTCGATCTATTAAAGAATTTTTTGAAAATTGCTTTAAATTTTAGTCAAATTCAATAAACATTGATAATTAGTTTGAGAAAAAAAAACTATAGTAAAGAAATATAAGAATTTGCTCGCATGTTAATGACTTATTCAATTTAACACACATGAACACTATATTTTATGTAGAGCAAAATTAAACTGTGCTTGGATTGAACTTTTTTTTATGTATTTTTCTTTTATTTTTTTGCATCGGGGCGCCGAAAAGAGCACCTATGGGTAGGGATAGCAAAATGCTTTGCCTTTGACTCGCCTCTTATTTTTATGGGTTTAAGTTTAAATTCTACTTAAAAATGTAAATGAGACAGAAAATGAAGATATTTTAATTCACCGTTCCACTCATGGACACTTGCTACACTAACAGGGTGACCTGCAGTGATGTGATGTCAATTAACTTTAGAGACTAAATGAGTCAAAAATAGTTTAAGAACCAATTTTGTAACGTCTATTATAAAAGAAAAATACTTTAAGGACCAATTTGAAAATTTATCAAAACTTGAGTGACCATTTATAAAATCAACTCATATTATATTATATTATAATGGTGGAGGTGTATAAGAAAAACTCCTACTCCTTCAGTCCTTCTGCGAGGCAATTGTTGAAATACCGTTTCAACGCTTTGAAAGCTTAGCAAAACGTACAATTCCAGTATTCATAAATTTGGATAAACTTGTATATATAATATAAGCCTCCCTTCCTCCCTTCGCATAGGCTTAAATCAAGGAGGAACGTAAAGCAGGACGTGGTACAGGTAGAAGAAGCTAGTAAGAAAATACCTTGTTGTGTGAGATGGTATTGACACAAGAAAAGAAGGGAATGCGACTGGGAAAATACGAGCTTGGGAGGACTCTTGGAGAAGGCAATTTCGGTAAAGTTAAGTACGCGAAAAACTTGGATTCTGGCCAGTCCTTTGCCATCAAGATCTTGGAGAAGGACAGGATCCTCGACCGCAAAGTAACAGATCAGGTAGTCTTTTTACGCGTTTTTTTTGGCTCCAAACATTCTATCCTTCCCAATATTAGTTACTTACATTGAAGACTGCAGATAAAGAGGGAGATTGTATCCTTAAAACTCCTCAAACATCCAAACGTTGTCAGATTACATGAGGTATATAACCTTCCATGCCTGTTTTTGCTTCTTCGTAACATATATGAAATCCAAATTCACATTACGCCGTTATCAACTGAGCATGTCACATCGTCTTAGCAAATGAAAAAAAATGCGTAGTTAGATGTCCAAAAATGTGTTGGCGTCTTTCGATTGAAAACGAGTCCACGATTAGGTGTAACGTAAAGCAGAAAAAACATGGAATGGGCCCTGGTTGGTCCCATCTTGACGATTTGACATCTGAGAATAAGCCACACTAGAAAATATTTCCTAACAATAAGCTACCAAACTCTATTCAATCGAGCTTTGCTTAACTAGAAAGTTGCTCCTTCCTTGATAATAACAAGGCTGAGCACGATAGCTCAACTAGGGACATGATGAAAGGTTGCTCGATGTGCAAAATAGTCATGACCATTAGAAGATGCCACAAACATCGAAGAATCACAATTCTTTCTTGTGGCAAACTCAACACTATTGATCGGAATTGATCAGTGCTATTTTTTTCTTTTAGGCCCGTGAAATCAAGAGATATAAGCTCAAGATTAATCTACTAGTTTCATCGTGTGAATGACTAAGAACGTGTTTGGCTGCGCTTAAAAGTTGAAAGTTTGAGTTTTTGTTAGTTAAAAAAGTAATTTTCTAAACCGTGTTTGCTCATTGTAATAGTGTTTCTCTTTACTTATGAACAACCAAGCAGGTCTTGGCAAGCAAAACCAAGATATACATGGTCCTCGAATATGTGAATGGCGGTGAACTGTTTAACAGAATTGTAAGTAACTTTTTGCAATATAAAGGCCTCGTCCCACTTTGAAATATTGAAAATTGTGTTCGGAATACTGATCAATGGTCGATGGTCTCTCAGGCATCCAAAGGAAAACTCTCGGAAGCTGAAGGCAGGAAGCTCTTCCATCAGTTAATAGATGGGATTAGTTACTGCCATAACAATGGTGTTTTTCACAGAGATCTCAAGGTATAAAAACGCTGCTTCTGATTATCATAATGCTTTCACATTAGTGTGATTCTTTGATATCCTCTAATGTTTTCTCTTCTAGAGCACAGCTAGAAAATGTGTTGATCGATGCCAAGAGAAATGTGAAGATAACTGATTTCGGCCTCAGTGCATTACCACATCATATTAGGGAAGATGGATTGTTGCATACAACTTGTGGAAGTCCAAATTATGTTGCCCCGGAAATTCTATCTAACAGAGGTTACGATGGTGCAACCTCAGATACATGGTCCTGCGGTGTTATCTTGTACGTAATTCTTACAGGGTACCTACCCTTTGATGATCGAAATATGGCAGTACTCTATCAGAAGGTGGTCCTTGCATCACAATGATTTCTCTTTTTTCAAGTTTTAGAAACATTGTATCTATAATCTCCCAATTGCATAGCAGATTTTCAAGGGGGACGTTCAGATACCCAAGTGGCTATCGCCAGGAGCCAAAAGCCTAATAAAGAGGATTTTAGATCCCAACCCGCATACACGGATTACCATCGCGGAGATAAAAGAAGACTTGTGGTTCAAACAAGACTACACTCCTGTAGATCCTATTGAAGAAGAAACAGAAGAAGAAAATGCATCAGATGATGAAGTGTCATCAATATGTGAGGTAATTTGAAATTAATCCTTCATTGTTTGCATCAGTTTCATTTCACTACTTCTTCTCTTAAATTAATTGCATTCATATCCATTCTACAGCCATCAGATGCAGAAAAAGGTCCAGAATCACCCACCCTCATCAATGCCTTTGAGCTGATAGGAATGTCCTCGTTCCTAGATCTTTCCGGCTTCTTTGAAAAAGAGGTAAGGATGACAATAAAAGTTAGCAGCTTCACACAATTTATTGTCACTTGAGCAATATAATATGACAAAGCTATTTTCCTTCAGGATGTTTCTGAGAGAAAAATCAGATTTACATCAAATCATTCCCCAAAAGCATTGCTTGAGAGTATGGAAAATACAGCGCTCCGGATGGGATATCAAGTCCAGAAGAAAAATGGAAAGGTTAGTATTGTCCCTCTAAATTTCTTTCTTCAGAAAAATTTGGCTGGCAAAAAATGGAGTTCAATCTTACTAGAATATTATCCTCATGACATTTTATCAATGATGTTAATTGCTACAAGATTTAGGTGAAAATTCACTAAAATTTTAGAATAATTTAGGTTTCTGTTGATTTGTACAGTTGAAAGTAATGCAAGTGCACAAAGGTCAGAAAGGCCATGGCAATCTCTCAGTAGCTGCAGAAGTAAGTATATTAAGGGATGATATTTTAGAACATATGGCATAATCTTGTCTTAAACTTTTAAATTATTTCCCTAATTTACCATTTCTGGCAGGTTTTTGAGATAAGCCGATCCTTGTGTGTAGTTGAGTTGCAAAAATCATGCGGTGATCCTACAGTATACAGACAGGTATTCCTCGAGTAGTTCTTCTCATGTCCCCTTTTAATGGCATACATATTTCCAACAGTTTCTCATACAGTGCTTTATGCAGTTGTGTAAAAAGCTATCAACTGATTTGGGTGTATCGGGAAATCAGGAGCTCCTAGCTGCAGAGGTCTAGAACTTGGAGGTAGATGGCAGCAATGCTGACAAAGTAATTAATAAATGTAATTACTATATTTCAAGGACTATTCAGAATACCGATCGATATTATTCTATTCTATTCAATTCTGTCCAAGGGTTTGAAAAACATCAAATGTTTTACCCTTGATGGTGGTAGGCTGAAACGAGAGAATCAAATTAGGCATGGGTGTAAAAGAGAGCAGAGAGAAGCCTAGAAATAGATTATAAATTTGTTTTATAAGAATTTCAGAAGCTGTAAGGTAAGTGTAGATGCATCCCGGATAAACGGATTTTGTTTTTGTAGAAGACTGGCATCGATGGTATATATAGCCTGCAGTTTTAGTTTCAATAAAATCTAATCTGTCATCCAAAACTTCATTAAGAATCTGATCTTATATACTGTTAAGTTGGTGGAGTTTTCAACATCTGTTGGCCTTTCCTTTGAGGGATTTGAATGACTTGTATGATCTTCAAGATCCTTGTTATCAAGTTTCCTGAACAAACACAGCATCCTTCAACTCTCCAGACAATTTTACGAGTTTGACTCGCAGGAGATCAATTATGTATTTGTTAGCTCATCATTAAGCTGATTTTTTGACATCTTAAACTTAAACACCTCTGCTTCCATTGCCAAGTGATTTTATTTATTTAGTCTAATTTGAACTTCAAATAAAGTCAGGCAGTCAATAGAAAAACTATTTACACAATAAATCGAATTTAAGTGATGCATTTTTCAATGAAACTTTGATATATGTCAGCATAGAGAGAGAGTACACAATCAAATTAAACAGTAAATCGAAGGGAGTTGGATAACATTTCTGTACCCCTTTACACAGTGCAGGAAATGAGTATTCCTTACTTTTTACATATATCCAAATTCGCATACTTCATATATTTATTTACATATGAATCGCTCTTAAAATATCACGAGACGGAAATTCAGTGTTCCAGAACAAAGAGAACAGGGTGTTCTATTTACTTGGTGTAGAACTACTCTACATAATAATTCTTTACAGATGATGTGTTCTGAAGATACCCATACCAGAACTAGCAAGACAAAAGAGTTGTAAACTGATTTCCAAGTATTTTGCTGTAAGTTAAATGTACCTGATAAGGGCTAGTTCATGGCAAGTCTGTCTCCAAGTTCTTTTGTGTATGCCTGAATCAACCCATTGCTATCTACCACTTCAAGCTTTTTGTTCAAAAGGGTCTTGTATTGAGCATCTCTATCTTCTAAATTATGCATCAATTCAACCTACAGAATGAACATGAATGCAATGCATAAGCACACGATAGATAAGAGAGAAAATGATAAAACACTAAATACCTATTATTCTAACCTTTTGCAACATTAAACTGACAAGGAAAACCAATCACGTGTTACAAGACAAAAATATGGAGGAAACTAGGTAATCGTGCTAGTATAAACACCGATCCTGCATGTCTTTATTTTAGAATCTGCTGTACTACCTTATTTAATAGTACTCACAGATAAATCTATACTGCAAATAATGCATATGAACACCGTACTTCTCCAATGGAATATAGGTAGTAAAGCTAATATCTCACTTTCAACAAGAAATCAAATGAGAGCATAAATCATAGCGACCTGACTCTTTTCTGTCCTTTCCTGATTTCGCACGGAAAATGGCATTCATATACTAAAAAAACTTAAAACAGAAAAAATAAAATCCTAAAATAATTCTGTATACAATATGCTCACGCCTGGGGGCAGCTACCCTGGCATAAAAAATCAACAAGATGATCCAAGAGTAAGATTTTTAACGGTGAAATAGAAACCATATATGTTCACCTGTTTTTGGAACATATCAAACTCATCTGAACTTAGAGAACCATCACGGTTGGCATCAAGGAGGCGCATCATCTCCCGAGCATCTTCCCCTTGAGCACCAAGCTCTTCCATTACTTCCATAAGTTCCTCAATGCTGATTTTACCATCTCCATTTTTGTCAAGAAGGCGGAACACACGATCTCTATGATCAATTTCAAGTCCAATTGGATTTCCTGAAGGAAGATCTTTAAGACGCAATGCAGCTAGTTCAGCTGCAGCCATCATAATCGCCTTAAGACGCTTTGCCTGTGAATTAGTGAACAGCAGAATATCTTAGTTTTATGAACTGTGTCGTCATTCACTAGTGATTGCACAAAAATATGGTACAAGTTCTAATAAAATTTCAGGCCACATTGATCTTGGCTTTATAACTATCTCCATGAAAATTACTATGATGACGATCTGAGAGGAAATTTAATAACAAATGGTAATTCCAAGCGCAAGTAGATCTTGAAGAGGAGGAGATAGTGATTACTAGATTGCATCTCAAGAATTAGAGTTCTTACCTCTGCTGGATCAGTAAGTCCACCCTTGTACAATGCATGGGAAGCGGTTCCACCAGCGGCCATCATATCCATATCTGCTGTACGTACTTGTATTTCCATGAGTGGTCTTGTTTTACAACTGTCACTAATATCAACAGCCATATGTAAACTTCTGTACCCATTAGCCTTGGGATGTGCAATATAGTCTTTAGACCTGCTGGGCAGTTCTTTCCATACAGATTGGATGATTTCTCGTACCCTGTAGCATGCTTTTTCACCAGCTTCGGATGAATTCAATCCAGATGCAGGACTTAATACTACTCTTAATCCTAATATGTCATGTACCTCCTCAGGTTTACGTCCATCTCTCAATAGTTTCTTCATGGTACTGTAACGACTTTTATAACGACCTTCAATAGATATAGTTTCTACTGTTTCTGCTAGAAATGGATCAGATCTAAGGGATTGAAGCAGCTGCTCCTTGTATACATCTATTAAAGGCTTACTTCCAGTCTCATGGCTCCTCAACCATGCATCAACATACAGGTAGGAACACGGAAAAAGGTAGTGGAATGAGAGATCCTCCAGTTCCAGGGATAAAATATTGGTTCCAATGGCATGCGCTAATGGAGCATATATCTTCATAACCTCAAGAGAAATTACCTGCTGCTTGTACCTGGGGAGATAATCAAGGTGCCTCATTGTATCAAGCTTTAGAGCGAGGTCTAGCATTATAGCCCTGATATCATAGTATGTCAGGCAAAATTTCCTCAGTGCAGAAGCACTCTCATCATCTAGTACTTCCACTTTAGAAGAAACATTTTTCAAACGCATGCTTTCATGCAATAGATAGGCTGTGCCAATGCTAATACGATCCTTCACTTCGTATATGGATATGGCACCTCCTTCTAGACCTTCTCTAAGTATTCCAGCAGAAATAACCTCAGCATCCATCTGCAGCCAATATTAAATATGATCGATTTTGAGCTTCTAAAAAAAGGCTTTCTCACAAGGAGCTAAGAAGGCTAAAGGGCCATAAAATAACTATTTGAGCACATATCAAAGTCTAGAGAGAAATAACTATTTTAGGTAACTTTCTTCCAAGAATCATGGCATTATATTCTCATTTTCATGTTTGGCCAAAATTTATAATTGTGACAAATACTAATACTACTACCATTTTTTGGGTAATTAAAAAGCTCCCGTACATAAAAGAGACGTGCTTACAAAAGAGAGGAGAGGAGCAGACTAAACTAATGTGGACGTAGCAATGAACCGAACATAGTATAAGAAAAAGGAATTGGGAGTTAGTTTGTTGATCAAAAATATTACTTGTCAACTAAAGAGCGAAGGATTGGGTTGAGCGTTGACCTGAAGATCGGCGAGGATGACAGCAACAGACAAGGCCTTTTCAAGAGGAGACCGGCCGTCAGAGGCGACCGGGAGAGTGTGGAGAATGGGAATAGAAAGCTTAAGGGCCTTGAATAGCAACCGGGACGAGCTAGTGGAGAGTACAGTGTTATTCATTCTCTCAGTAAGCTCGTTGAAAGCCCCCACCAGTTCCACCACCATCTTCCCTCCAGGCTGCTCCAGTGTCATCTCCGCCGCCTCCCCCACCGCAGCTCTCCGGGAGAATGACAATTCCGATACTAATCTTGGGTGTTTCTCCTGCCGCCCCCGGAGAATTGGAACAATGAATGTGGATATAGAGGGGCATTTAGGGAGGATTATGGGCTTCGAAAATGGATGGGAATTTGAATGGAGATGAAGGTGCAAGTGCAGCTCCATTACATGTAATCCGTCTCTGTTACAGCTGAGATCCGAGAAGACGTCTCTCCGCTTGTAATTGCACGTTGCATCCAATCGAGTGGCTAGATTTTGGCCAAGACAATTATTGGATAGCCAATGTATATGTAATTACGAGTGGCACTCAGTGATTTGGTTTGAGTCTTCACTTATATTTTTTTCAATAGGTTTAATAATGGATTACCTCCTCCCTCTCACATAGTGCGCAATGGGGTGTGTATTTAAAAGTTCTGACAATGTAGTCTTCATCATCATTGTGATTAGTATATAAAAAATTCGGTATATATAACATGATTCTTTTCATTATTACGATAAAAACAAATTAGATAAGACAATTTTCGAGTCTAGTTATTAGAATCGAGTATCGGACCTAACCCACAGGATTTCAACTTCAATACTAGAACCTACTCGAAATTTAAGAGGAACTAAAGATTTGATTCAATCTTATCGTTTCTAGTATAAAATGTCCACATATATCACACAATTGATTTAGCCTATGTTTGAGTCTTATTCTTGGAAGAATAAATTTTGTAATAATAAATTTTTTTGAAGAATGTATGAATAAAAAGTAGAAAAATTTTAGTTTGCAAATTTATTTTAGGGAAAATTGCAGTCACGATATTAGACATTTTACTTTTTTGCAGGCTTTGTTCAAACATTTGTTTTGTGCCAATCACGGTACCAAAACTTATAAAAAACTTGCACCGGAGGTTTGAATGGATGGGAACCGTTAGTTTGACTGTTAGTTGACTCCAATAAATTATTTTAACCAAATCAACACATGGCAAAATGGTAACTATTCTCCTTCTTTACAAACCACCCCACCCCACCAAACGTCATTGGTTGCCACTGCCGACCACCACTTTCCGCCACCAACGATGGAATCACCTCCCAACAATCTCAGTCTTTGTCTGCAACAGTCAGTTTGCATCATAATAATCAATTGAACCAACGATTTTACACGATATACATGTAATTAAATGGGTAAGAAAGATTAGTGCGTACATTGAGGAAGGAATTACATATTTCTTTTAAAGAGAGAGCCAATTGGAAGCCTTTCAAGCGGAGAAGCCTGAGCTTCTTCTTGCTTTTGGATGTTGTAGTGGTATATACGTGAAGAAGTGTAATCAAATTCCCAAAACGAAGGATATTGTGAAGTGCCCATTGGAGTGATGTTCTTGCCACATCCACGCCTTCGACAACCACCACTATTTTCCGAGCATCCATTCCCCCTCCGGCCCACCTCTCGCTTTATAATCCTCTGAAATCCCAGTCTCCATTCCCTCACTTGTACAAAAGGGTTTCGGGAATTCTCTTGGTGTCATCTTTCTGGGTTTTCTAAATCGTAGCCCAAAACAAAAGTAGGTTTCAGCTTTACTCTCAATTTCTAATCCGCATTGTTCTGCTTTTGGATGTTCTTTTAAGAATTCAACTGGATTTGTGCTTATTTTTCGCTTATAGTTATCATTTAAGGTTCGGATTTGCATTTGAAACATTAAATTTCAAAGGATTTTAATCTTAAAATCTGGGCTCCATTTGATCCGCGAAGCGTGCACTACAGCTTCTACGAGTGTAGTGTTGGGAGGTGATTCCATCGTTG
>CAIGRH010223991.1:0-11873 GCA_903798295.1 Fraxinus nigra | reverse complement strand
TAGAGTCACGGGGCTTAAGTAAAGTTGCGGTCCTTGACACCAGGGGTAGTTGATTTTCTTCTACATGTTGTTTCTTTGTGCTTTTATTTCACTTCTATTAATTAAACATGAAACATAACTTGGAATATAGCAGACTACAAATTGAAAGCCAAGAAATTCATTAAAAAAAAAGCGAAATATGAATTAAAATCTTAGAATAGATCCAATGAATGGTTAATTTTCTTCAACACATTATTTATTTGTGATTATACTTCACTTGCATGAACTAAACATAGAACATGACTTAATTTTAGGAACATAATAGTTGGAAGTGACAAAAAATAAAAAACTTATCAAATTTACGTTTGTGTCAATAATTCAAACTCTCCTAACCATTTGCACATGAAACGCATGGGCCTGGTCACGGGACTTAAGTAAAGTTGCAGTCCTTGACACCAGGGGTAGTTGATTTGCTTCTACATGTTGTTTCTTTGTGCTTTTATTTCACTTCTATTAATTAAACATGAAACATAACTTGGAATATAGCAGACTACAAATTGAAAGCCAAGAAATTCATTAAAAAAAAAAAAAGCGAAATATGAATTAAAATCTTAGAATAGATCCAATGAATGGTTAATTTTCTTCAACGCATTATTTATTTGTGATTATACTTCACTTGCATGAACTAAACATAGAACATGGCTTAATTTTAGGAACATAATAGTTGGAAGTGACAAAAAATAAAAAACTTATCAAATTTACGTTTGTGTCAATAATTCAAACTCTCCTAACTATTTGCACATGAAACGCATGGGCCATCACATATAGTCGGGTATGAGATCATACACCCCCATTGATATGCATTGCCCAACTGATTGACACCCTATCATCTCCCTCCATAACCACCAACCACCCAAAAGTCACCATGTGCGACCTCAGATTCAGACTCTTGCGAAAGCCAATCCACGCATTGTCAACTCTTCAATGTGGCCTATGCAGTTTTTACGCTTGTCATCCGTGTTTTCAATCTTGATTAAGATAATCCTTTGTTCCCATTCATTTATCTCCTCACTCTTCCAACTATAAATACCTTTCTGATCCTCAAATCATGACATGAATTCCCATTTTGTAACTCTTGAAACCAATACAAAGTAAATGTTCTGAGCAGAATTGTATTTGTAAACATCAAACTTTGCAAGAAAATCAATAGAACTGAAAGACCTGCTTCGAAAATAAGAAGCCAAACTTTTATCTTTTGATTTGATATCTTCTGATAATGAGTCTAAACCCATTAATTTGGCCACCTATCCAGGCGATTCTGCAGCTTTCAATTTTGCCTCATCGGATTTTAAAAACAACTTTTGACTTTAGTGTAATTATTTTAAAGTTAGCTAAGCAAGCACGGAAGACCAATTTTTGTATGTGATTTTGGAGTTTGTACAGACAGAGAGAGAGAGAGAGAGATTGGGTAGCATTAATATTTATTTAAATCCTTTGTATATTTTTTATATTGAGGGAGGCAGAAGAACATGGCAATCACAACTAGATATTGCTTCCACGTTGTGTAAGCGTGCCATTCTCATATAAATATCTCAACACAATTCTGTGTAGTATCCATAATTTCGGAGTTTATTTGTTGCCATGGATACCCCTAATGTCAAGGAGAGCGAGAAGCAGATTTCTGTCGATCCAATTTCCCTAAAAGAAACAGGGAATGTGCAATTATACATGCCTCTTCCTTTGCCACCGGCCAAGAGTAAGTTCTTGAGCTACAGCCTCCCCAATTCTGCTTCTACGTCGCCTCGATTTGTCCCAAAGAAGAAAACTCGGAAGAATCAAGGCCAAGTGTCTCCTCTTTCTGTTAATCCATTGGCTAGGCAACATTCCGTCGCGCTTAGCAATCTAGAACGTCTACGTGAAAACCACTTGCGACGGAGCAAGTCGTGTGGTGAAAACCGGGCATCCCAACCGTCGGATGAGTTGGATCTCTGGCTGACTAAAATCAATGACGATTACAAAGCCGATGTCGTCAAAAATAATATCAGCGACGACACGATACAAGAGAAGTTCAAATGTGGAGCTCTATGTTTGTTCATTCCAGGATTTAGTAACAAGGCAAAATCAGTGAAATCCAAAAAGGATCAGGAGGAACCACATATTGTGTCCAAGAGAGTATCCCTCGAGAAATTCGAATGTGGATCATGGACATCATCAGCAATTATCAACGGTGACGATGGAGATTCCTCAAATCGCTTCTTCGACTTGCCAGTGGAGCTTATTGGATGCAGCACAAATGGCACAGATTCGCCGATTACATCTGCTTTCGTGTTCGACAAGGATCGAAAGGGGGCTCTCAAGAACACTACATCGTCTTCACAAATGCAACAAGGGAAATCACATGAATCTGCACGTCACGTTCGTTTTTCTACGTCATCTCCAGATTCACCAACTTGCATTACGCCTCGCCTCGTGAAGGCAAGGGAGGATTTCAATTTATTCTTGGAGGCACAAATTGCATGACAAGAAATTGAATCTAATTTTGCATCTCTATTGTTGTTTCCTTTATTAACAAGTATTAGTGCCATGAAAGCACCACTTTGTACTCCAATATTTTGTTTACTTGATGAGCAAATATCATAAATGGTCTATCTCATTACCCCTTTTACAAGCCAACCTGCATGTACGAGAACTTTACGTAACATCAAGCGTGTTGAGACTAGATAAAAACAAGAACTCCATAATAGATACTATGATTTACGTCAAAAATAGTTGAATATGAGTTTTATGATTTAGACGAATAACGAATCAATTTCCAACATTATGGTAAAATTTAGCATGTGATCACTTGGACAATTATTGTTTAAATTATTGAATGTTTACAGTGAACATGATGATACATGAGAATAAGCAAGCTTTCGACAGCTTTCGAATTTCAATTCCATGAATTCAGCTGTTCAAGAAGAAGAAGAAGAATGTCTTCTGTTTGCAGGGGGAGGGGGGATTTGAAAGAATGTACAGTTGGAAGTATAACTGGAAATATCAAGGGTAAATCAAGTATCATCAGCATCACTACCTCCGATGTGTGCTTCAGAACTCACCCAGTAAAGGCTTCCATCTGGACCCAAAATCTTAAACCTGTTCGACAAAAGAAGGGATCTCAAAACTACGAAACTGATCGTACAGGCTTTAATAACTGCAATCCAGCAATTAACAGACCTCTCAAGGACAGATTTGCCTTCCTTGTACTTTTGACTCTCTTCATGAGCTGTTTCCTGAAAATAATCATCCACAATAATTAATGACCCAACACGTGTTGAATCGGGTACAGGCAACAACGTCTTCTCGCCTAAATGGATCTTACGTATTTCCATCCAACGTTTGAACCGCACTGGACGCAGAAAATGTCGGCAACTATGTGAATTCCAGTCATCATCTTTCTTTCTTCCGTCTCTCCAACAGTGACATTAGCTCTGTAAAGAAAACAAAATGTATCCAAATGAGAGTTATCTCTCTTTTTTCCCCATATAATGTAGTTGAATATGTACAAATATGAATGCGTTCTCCTCTCTCTCTCTCTACACTTTGTTACGATTGCTAAGTGTTGTCTGTTTCTTTTTTCTCGTGTCTGTGCTTGTGTATAGATGTGAACAGAATGAAGGGAATAAAAGCTTTAAAATTGTGCAAAATAAGCATGTGACTGATGCGCTAAGTTATGCTCTCTGACATCCTGGAGGCGACCCCTTTTTGACGACTACAATCTGAACCATATTCATGTGTCTGTTTGCTCAGTAGTTACAAAAATGGATCAAAACAAGATTATCCACCCAATATTTTGGGGTCCAATCACAAACAATGTCTAAAGCAAATGTGCTTCTATAAAGAAAATGGGTTCTTGAGATTCTCAAAGCAGTAGACGACATTTGATGCACACAACAAAGACAAGGACAAAGAAGATATTCTGAAAACTTTTTACTACAGGACATATTATTTTTATGTATTCCTCTCTCATCTAACATGTTCTACTGGACTGCCTCACTCTCATGAACAGGCGCATTAGGAGAAACAGGAAATAAACCAATTTTTACAGTCAGCATGATAGTTTGGAGATTCGAGATAGGATAACATACTAAGCTAGTTGGAGGAGCTCTCTCTCTCTCTCTCCCTCCCTCCCTCCCGCCGCATTTTCTTCTTTATTACGTTTGGGATTTTGGCGTAATTTAGTGGAATAAAATACAAGCAACTCTCTCTCTCTCTCTCTCTCTCTCTCTCCGCATTTTCTTCTTTATTACGTTTGGGATTTTGGCGTAATTTAGCGGAATAAAATACAAGCAAGTAGTAGGTCTAGGCAAAATTAACACAGGATCAATCCGAACACTGGGGGGATTTCTATAACAACTTGAGTTTCTTATTTTATGGACCAGAATTGTGTTCTAAATGCGAGTACCAAATTAATATCTCCTTGAACAAATCTTCCATCCTTCATTTCCTTACAACAGCCTCCTATACAAAAGAATAAAAATTAATTTGTGGGGTGGTTTCTGGAAGGGAGAAAAAGTCTCAGTATATGTTGCCTTCAGTAACTGGTAAGATCGTAAACAGGTATATGGATGGATGTTTGCACCATTTGTTCTCAATATATGGTAAAAAGATGCCGAAAATCAAGAAAAACTTACACCTTCCTGAAGAGATAAGCCCTTCCGTGTCTGCTTTGGAAAGACTGAAGCAAAGAACCACAAAGAAACAGAGTCAAATAATTTGTTTCTGACTAGTTTCTCAGAATGCAGGAAAGACATGCTCAATTTGACAAGAATAGGGATCAAACTTGAACATTGTACGATATTACAATAGAAAAAGTGAATATAAAACAAAAAATGTTGTATGTTATTAAGATAATTAAGACATAATAAACAACGCATCAGTGTTGTATGCTTTGGGCTTCCATTAAATACAGGATGCTTGACACTCAGATAAGGGTATGAGACACTTGTGTTGAGTTTTTGCATTGATAATAAATTTAGAAGAACAAAAACGTCTAGTTGTTTTCAAATACATTTAGATGGGCATTATCTTTAGTTTCGGATTATATTGGACATCGTTTTATCATAAAAATAAAGGAAAAAATATATTAGAATATTCATATTTTGCTATGCCCGGTTACCCACTATCCAAGACTTGAAAGCTCAACAAATATGACATTTAGAGACAGATCTGCACTCAATTCCCCCAAGAGCAAGCTAAACAATATGCTATATTTTATCCTTCAGATTAAAACAGACCTTTGGCGCAATTACATCAAATACTTGTAGAAAGTTTCATACGTTTCATACACATGATCTCATAAAAACTATATGCCGTCGAAATTGATACAGAAAAACAAATTTCATAATCACAAGATTGGTCAGGAATGAAAATCTCAAGAGTAAAACTAGGAAAGTTCACGTCAGCAGCATATAACCTACGATGGAAGTACAAGTCCAGCAGAGCATGCTCGACCGAAGCAAGCATAGATGTACTATTTAAGTGCAATAAAATGTCACGGATGTTAGGCTCCCAATGAGTCATACAAAAATCCACCCCAGTTGTCCATTGTGCTCAATTTATTTTTCTTTCAGAATTCTTAGAAGTTGAAAATAATTATATTTTCAATTATCCAAGATCCTTAAAAACAGGTACAGAAATGTCATTGTCGGGGAGAACCAAAGGAAGTTTGGCTTCCATTCCCCTAACTTTCATAAGTAGATCTTACGAGAGGATCGGAGTTTTAGATCTGCACCAATCTTCCATATGGAAAGGTAAATAAGATTTTTATCCAAATATCGTCCGTCAATAAATCTTCGGGAAATTCTCTTTTGGATAATCGAAGAACATTTTAGGTACATTTAACATTCATCTCCCAATTCCACTCCTGTAAATCCTCAGATAATTCAATAAGTTACAAAAGTAATCTCACTGAGATATAACCTGAAACAAATAATTGAACTTTCGTATAATGAAATCAAAACCTTTTCACTAAATCTAAAACTTTAACCCAAATTCAGGAAAAAAAAAATCAAGAACAATTTAAACTCAAAAACTACTAAAATAGAAAGAGTCGACCACCCACCAAAGACAAATAATAACATAATTAACAAAACTGGTTAACCCAATTCTAGATTACACATCAATTCAACATATCAGGAATAAAATAGATTAATCGTTTCATTTATCAAAAGACGGAGGTAGAACCTTGGATACTATGTCGTCACCGAGAGCAAGATGGGCTCCACAGTACTTGCAACTATAGATCTTGCCTTCAAGGGTTACAAGAAATGGCCTTCCCATCTTCTCTCTGAAACTCTCTCTACCTACTTTTCTTCAAACGAAGAAGTAAAAATCAAGCCAATTGATTTTTTTTTTTTGGGGAAAAATCGAAGAACTTACATGATGAAATAGATACCCACTATAATAAAGAAAAATTAACAAGTTACCTCTGGAGAAACTAAGGGACAATACACGTGGGTAGAAATGATATACAAAAAGAAGTTATCTGGTATTTCTCGTGCTGTAACATCGGTTCAGGGACGCAATCAAACAGAGACCAAAGTGCCAGCCAGCGTATGGTCGGTTGGTTATTTGTATGCCAGTTTGTCAATGATTACTCATTTTTTCCTATAAAGTGTACACTTTTTGAGCTCAGAATTGGTGATATTTTCATAAATGGTCACTCAAGTTCAAGTGAAATTTCAAAAGGGTGGTTAAAGTTTTTTCTTTACTCATTTAATCATTGAAGTTAGATAATCTTGCATAGACTCCGGATCTGACGTCGGCTCATCGAACCATGATATCAATTAATGATCGTTTTGCTAGTATCATGAAATTATAAAAATCCCAAATTGCTTATGTTAATCCTAACAATATTTATTATTATTAATGAGTAAAAAAGTTAAGTTACAGTTAAAATAAGAGGCTTGCAAAAGGAATCAATCGCTTTTTAAAAATGCCAAACATTAATAAGGATAACAAGATGATGAATTATGTCATATTATCTGACTTTAGTGACTAAATGGATCATAAAAATACCTTAATGACTAGTTTATATTTTTACTTGAACTTTTGATCACTAATATTTACTTCAAAATTGATTAATATTTATTTTTTAAGGGAAAATAGGATAAGTCCCTCACCCCTTCATGTTGCGTGATTTTTTGCCCGTAACATTCATAAATGAGGTTTCGAGTTTCTATCTATTTAAAAATGTGAATATAAAATCCTACATGACGGATACAGTGTATAAGGCGCTAATATTGTATATGACTTTCAGATGATATAGAATCAAGAACAATGTTGTTTGTAGAATGATTGTTGATAACTTTTGTTGACAATCATTGTGTTATCAAGATCTGTTTAGTTGTTTTAAAATAGATGGTATAGATTCTATCAATTCATGATTGTCAATCATAGTTGTACACATAACATTGTTCTAAAATCAAGTGTCAAGTGAAAGTTGCATGCAATTTTAATGTTTGTATTGATGATTTTCATCATGTGAGGATCTAGATTAATAAGTTGGAGATTTAAAACCTTACTTTTGAAAGTTGAGGATCCAAAAGTACACCAATTGAAAAGTTAAGGAGCTTCATCCTATATTAAATAAGATAATAATATTATAATTATTTACAGATATTCTAGAATATACTTGTGTTTATAGATGCGTCAATTGATTGTTCTAACTAATCAATTCTTTTTGGCACTGTAAAAATTGTTTCTCACTAAAAAAAACTTATTCAATATGGTCATTAAAGTCATGAAAAACGATTGTAGCCTTTTTGCTATTGTCTTCTACACGAAGTTGCTAAGAAGAAAATGTGTGTCAAAATAAACTAAAAAATCTTTCAATTTTGTCTAATTTGACGACAATATTTAGATTTTTTAACGTGCAAAAAGAACATATTAATGGGGCTCAAACATACGATCAGTCTAATAATACTATAAATTCTATCAACTTTGCCTAGTATGACGATAATGTCTGAATTTTTCAAAATTAATGCAAAAAGAAAGAGTGTCTAATTGAACTATAAAAAAATCGACTTTGTATAATTTGACGGGAATGTCTAGAAAGTTCGAAATACATATAAAAGGAAGAGAAAAAAATTTGGAAAAACTTTTGAAAATATATGTGCATATTTGCCAAGAAAAAATGCAAAGAATTAACATTAGGTTAAATATATCCACACCACGATTTTTAATAATTAAATTACATTTTATTTGAATGAAAGACTCATAAAATTTACATATTATACATTTATATGTTGAACATTTTTTCAAAATTTTTTTTTATTTTAAATTAACATAAATCATTATTGATTATGATTTTTCTTCAAAATTTTCTTTAAGATAAAGTGAAAAGACTCGATTTTGTGTTTCTATTTTCAATTTTGACTTTTGAATTCATTTTTTTGTTTTTTTGGTTTTGAGGGTCCATTTTAAAATCTTCTAAACAAGCGTTTGGTTTGTCATTTTGAAAAAAAATCATTTTTCAATATAAAAAACATGTTTGGTTTGTTGTTTCGAAAAATGATTTCTCAAAATAGAAAACTGAGAAACACGTTTGATTTGAAATTTTCAAAATTTGCTTTATTATTTTTTATTCCATTAATTTTGATTATTCAGTAAAAAAGAATAATTTTACATTAATATATTATCAAGGATCGTATACATTTCAAAGTTGGTGAATATTGTAATATTTTTTTCCCACAAAAATTTAAAATAATAAATAATAAATTAATTTCAAAGTATAGGAAGTAAAAATAAAAACTAATATGTGGGCTTAGAATATTTTTGTCTTTGTTCATTTAAATATATATTTTTAAATTCTTTATGTAAAAATATAAACTAATATGTGGATTATAACTATTTTCTAGAAATTTTTTTAATCTTTAATTTTCAGAATTTTAATTTTTAATTTTTAGAATTTTAGATTTTATTTTTTTAAATTTTACTTTTTTTATAATTTTTAAAATTATATTTGTTAGAATCTTATATTTTTATTTTATAAAATTTTTAATTCTATAAACGCTTGTTTTCCATATTTTGAGTCTTTTCTTATTTTTGTCAAAAATTGGGTTATATGTTATAAATTCATCCTTATTTTCGAAAATGCACTTTAAACAATAACAAACTAAACACATTTTCAGTTATACAAAACTGAAAACGATTTGAAAATAGCAAACCAAACACACCTTCATTTGCTCATTGTATTTTCCAATGAGCAAAATAAATAATACTGCAAATTAAATATTTGACCCCTGTTTTAAAGCACGTCAAGAATATTCTTGAACGAAAACCATGATTAATGATAGGACTTTCGGATTGATGAAATGTTGAAAATAAAAATATGATGAAGAAAAAAGTTAAAAGCTACAAATGTGATAATGAAAACGGTGATTAAATTATTTATTCATATTCTATAAATTTAATTTTATACTTGTTATTAGTTATATATGTACATATTTGTTAATTAATAATAATTTTAAGTTAAAAAATATATAGTAAAATGACTATAGTTCAAGTATTCGTGTAACGAGTTGTGATCAAATGTTAATCCAACGACCACATTAAAAAAAATAAAAATAAAAAAAGATGCACATGAAACCCTCTAATTGCGTTGCACCTTTGAAGTTATCTCGAGGATTGGATTGGATACCTCTCTTCAATGCTCCATCATGAAACATCGACCAGGTGGTACCACTCAACCAGGTGCGAGCAACGAGGTTGTTTGGAGTAGAATCAAAACTAATCATATCAAACTAGAATCATACCAAATTAGTTATGAATAGACATGGCTCAATTTTTTATTCTGATGATTTTATAAAATTTTTATTTAGTAGATTAGGGTGGATGACAATGTGGAGAAGATGAATTTTTTTTTATTTTTTTTTTATGTGCATTATATTTAATCATTTTAAATGATTTTTTTAAATATTTTTTGAAAAATTGTGAGATTCCATTTGTAATTCTACTATTCTTCGTCGTCATACCTTTTTTATTTATTTATTTAAAGAGAGGGCGAATCAATTTAATGGCCATAATGAAGGGGTGTACGATTTTGGTTACATAATTGAAAAATTGGAGATGAATTATGCTAAAAAAAATGTTTAGTGTAGATTTACTATATTTCATCAAAATGGAGATGAAAAGTGAAAATATCCTTAAAAAATTATTAAACGATGTAAATGTGAAACATTGAATTTTAATTAAAAAAAGATGTATATTTTAAGAAATGATAAACGGGGTGTTTATAATTTCTTGGGCAAAAGTAAGGTATTTTTGAAGTTATCCCTTTATAGAGTTAATAATTTATATTGCTGCGCAGCAGGTTTGGCCCATTTGGAGGCCTACAAACCCCACATTTTTCTTTGTGAAAATTACCTTCAACCCTATAATTAAAGATAAGTTTTCATAAACAACGTGGTTAAGTTTAAAATTCAAATTTCAGGTGATAAATAAAATTATTGTAATTAATAAAAATTTAATTAAATCTAACAATTTCATTTTCAAACCCTATCATTTTTCCAACCCCTTTATCTCTCTAACTCATCACTTTCTGTCTCTATATTTCCCTTCTTCCTCTATTGCCTAGCCACCTGTCCCATCCCTCACCTTTTCTCTACCGTCATCCTCACTCCTCCACCGGTCCTTCCAGTGTCAAACCTCATTCCTCCACCATTCTTCCTTTTCTCTCTTTACTTACCCACCCGCCTCTCCTCTCACCCATCTCTAGCATCACCGACCACGATAATGCTTCTTGTCGGGTTGGTGTTACGGCAACGCTCGCCGTTGCTTGCTGCACCAACGGTGGCGAGAAGCTTTTTGCAGCAGCATCGATGGTGAGAAGCTTCGTCGCCATCGATGTTGCTGCAAGCTAGGTTGAATTTTTCGTTTCACGAAGATGTTTTTCCAATCAATGTTGTTTCACGAAGATACTGTTCTGATCTTTTTCAAAAAACATTGATACCCAGTCGTTGTGTGTGCATGTGGGTTGACGTTGCTCCTGGTAGTGGTATATATAGTGGTAGGTTATGGTGAGGTAGTGCTAGTGATGCAATGTGTATTGTGTGTAGTGGTAGGTTGTGGATCTGTCGATGATGGGTTGTGATGTGGATGGTTGTGGATCTGCTATTTAGACGACGATGGTTCTATTGATGGTGTTGTAGGTGATTATGTTGAGGTGGTGCACATTTATTTCTTGACGGTGGCTGCAAACAGACGTGACCAAGTATGTGCTTCTTGTGACTAGTTACGACCAATTTTGGGTTAGTTGTTGACCGATTGTGACTTGATCACATACCCTCACAGTTAAAAATGAATTGGTCATAAAAAATCGCACTAAACATATAATTGGTCACATTTAATCACACATGAGATAAATTTATACACAGTTAGTCACGAATAGAAATGGTCCGTGACTTGGTTAAATACAGTCACAATTAGATGATTACAGACTGTCAAATTAAAGATAAATTTGGTCACGGTTAATCACATATGACACAGGTTAGGGACTTTGTTATATACAATCACAATTTTTTGAGGTTTATTGAGAATAATCTATCTTCTAGGATTTCATGCATTTTAATGTTTATTCATTTTTCTCCATGACTCAAATCTAATTAATTGACTAAACTTTTTTTGGATGTTTGTTTGTAGTGATACTCTCTAATTTTTATGATCTTCCATTTAATGACTTTCTAAATTGGCATAAATTTTCGGTCATACTACAGAGATGTCTACCAAGGGGGTTTGCAATTCCTAAAGTTCTAATAATGCTATCGTGGTCTTTCATCAACACTGATAGGGGACCTACCCATGGCAAAATCATCAAGTGCCTCCAATTGTGAAATTGGAGGGCTATTGGCAGC
>CAIGRH010223976.1:0-15543 GCA_903798295.1 Fraxinus nigra | reverse complement strand
AGCTACTTGATCTGAACTTGCGTGGAGTTATTTAGGTATATTGATAGTCTTGTAGTGGAAATAATGGTCGCATAATATGTGAAGGAGATAGTACCTCTCCTTTAAATTTTCTCGTAAATTGTGTTTTGAGGGCGAATTTTATGTCTTGATCTGTCTTTAGTGTATTTGTACTTTATATCATGTACATGTCCGGATTTATATCATACCTACATCTAGATACAATCAAAGTTCAATTAAAACAAAAAAACTTNTTGCCCCATGACTATGATCTGTAGTTGAACTGCTCCTGGTGCTGAAGCTACTTGATCTGAACGTGCGTGGAGTTATTTAGGTATATTGATAGTCTTGTCGTGGAAATTATGGTCGCATAATATGTGAAGGAGATAGTACCTCTCCTTTAAATTTTCTCGTAAATTGTGTTTAGAGGGCGAGTTTTATGTCTTGATCGGTCTTTAGTGTATTTGTACTTTATATCATGTACAGGTCCGAATTTATATCATACCTACATCTAGATACAATCGGAGTTCAATTAAAACAAAAAAACTTGCATGGAATTTACTGTTTACGAGAACATATAAATTAGTTTCGATAGAGCGAGCTTGCATGACAACAAAAAAATTTGGTCATGTAATTCTTTTTAATTATGTTCGGAACGTCTAACTTATCAAATATACGTTGAGTATCCTAGTATTTCCATTATTCTCTATCCATGTAATTGGGATCTAGTTCGTCATCCCGAAGGGTTGTGAAAACTTATTGACCACTAAGGTGGTACGTACGGATTGCCTTGACTGGGCTCAATCCTGTTATGTGCTTGCTATTGAGAGTTTGGAACTCTAATTCTATATCATCAAGAAAATAAAATCACACTAAGGAAAAAATACATAATAATGTGAGATTTATAGATGTCAACTCAATGTGAAACTACATCTTCTTTTGCCTCTTCAGAAATTTTCTGTGATGAAAAGAAGTTTACAAGAAAGAAACCGCACACCTATTTACTATAATCTGCCATCTTTTGATGACGATTTTTTAATTTTTAACCTATGACTCTCTATTTGAAGAAAAATTAGGTTAAAATTGAGATTATAAGTGCGAAATACAT
This sequence comes from Fraxinus nigra, assembly GCA_903798295.1. Classification (NCBI taxonomy): domain Eukaryota; kingdom Viridiplantae; phylum Streptophyta; class Magnoliopsida; order Lamiales; family Oleaceae; genus Fraxinus; species Fraxinus nigra. The sequence continues at coordinate 14,438 of CAIGRH010223976.1, read as the reverse complement.
AAATTATCCTTAATGAAATACATACAGATTCTGTGTAGCAATAATAATAAGACTCCATAACTTAACAATTATTATAATTCTTTCAAAGCAAAACACAACTTTTGTTTCTCGTTGCATAATAAACGAAATTAAATTTTATTTTTAATAATTTTAATGTCAATTTCATGATTTATTTATTTTTCATAACACTTCATCGTGACGAAGTTTACTCGAAATCCAAAAAAGTATTTTGGATCTTTATAAAAAATATTCCCGAGAAAAGACTAGTAAAATGTTTGGGAGAATAATCCATCTAATCATGCAATGGAACAAAAAGTAGGTGCCAGGATAATCACCTTTGCTAGTTGGTAATTGTCGTGTTAGATTCAAAATCTTCATTCATGAAAAACACGAGGCCCTTTTGTTTGGACTTCTTTATTTTCAAAATACATTTTTCTCTTATTTTTAATCATACATTCTTCAATAAAATAATTAATAAGTGTAGTTTTTATACTTATTCGAGCTCTAAATTATAATATTTTATTATCTTTTGAATAAATTATACTTAATTTATGTTAAATTGTATTTTTGTAGGTAAAAATTTATGTTTGATGAAGAATTGAAGAAAAGAACGCAAAATAACGGAAAAATGGGAAAATGAAAAGTACGGGGACTTAATTATTGGAAGCAAAGTTTGGAGATTAAAGTTCGTACTTTGAAAAGTGAAGGACTTGCTTTAAAGAAAATAATACATTAAATGGCCTCAATTGGATTTTTATTGAATAAATTAAAAGAGAAGAATTTGGGATAAATTAGGGTATATATTCTTGCCCCGTTTAATGCCCCATTTAATTTTTTTTTTTTAACCAAATTTTTTTAATTAAATACAAATTCAAAATTTTATAATCTAAAGCAAACAATACTTAAAATAACTACATCAATATTCAAATCCATTTCCAAGAACCCAACAATATGAACAATTGATTCTTCAAGTCAAATAATTATATTTTCAAGAAATCAAGTACATATTAGTAGATTTATCAGGACAAAGAGGTTAAAAAATCGAGAATTTGAATTCAAGCAATCAAAGATTTTCAACACATAGGCTGCCTCCAACCAAGAAGAAACCCAAAATTAATTTCAGGATTTCATGAAGGAGATAAAATGATGATAATGAATGGAGAAAATTTGAAATATCGACCTCCTACAAGAAAAAAAAAATGGAACCTAAAATTGATTTAAGGCTAAATAGAAATATGAAATAAGAATTAGGACAATGATGTCTTTTTGTATGCAAGGATATTTTAGTCATTTACAATTTACAAATTGTATTTTTCATTTTTTGATATTTTGAGGCCTTTTAACTAAAAAACATCATTGTTGGACTTTTTAAACTAATGCTTGGTTTGACTATGCCTCTTAAATGAAACCTCTCTTTTCTTTTTCCCTTCTTTCCTTTCTTTTCTTCCCAGGTTTCCGTTTTCAGTTTTCTGTATCGGTTCCAGTCTCTAGTTTGTGTAAAATGGATAAAATGGGTTAGCTAGTTTCTAGATAATGGAGCACTAATTCCACTTTGCAACCAAGTCCTTCACATTCTATCCTATAAAACACTTGGTCATTCAACTTCTAATAATAGATAAGTACACCCCAAAATTAAATAATGTCCACCTTAAACCTTCAAGTATTGTCAATCATAAAATAAACCCCAATAAAATTATTTATTTCATTTAAGTTCCTAATTGCTTTTGACTAGTCAAACCTTTGACTTTAACTAAATAATTCCTCGACTTTGATTATAAATGAATGGAGTGTTACATTGGGTAGTTTAGAATGAATGTTATATGCACATTATTGAGAAAAGAATGCATTTTATAATGTGATGTGATGAAAATTATGTAGTTAAAAATTAACGAAAAGTTTTGAATTTGCGTGTAATATTATTTTATTGAAGAATGTGTAGTTGAAAATAAGTTTTGAAATAATAAATTTTTTTAAGAATGTGAATCAAACATGGGCTTATTAAAGTTCCGACATGTATATAATTTTCGTAAATGAATGACAGAGAAATTTAATTCAAAATCTTCGTCAATTAAATTATATAATCCAAACATCAATAGTATCTCTATTTCACCTAACATATTCTAATTCTTTGCATTACATCCTCTCAATTCCTAGATACTTAAAATAATCATTTCTAAGAAAACATGATCATTCGTAGTAACTTCATTAAATATTACATATAAGAAAAGAAGCGTCTAGATACGAAGCGAAACGTTTTGCCCGCGCTTCGCTTCTAGACGTATTTTTTAGAAAACTACTATATTTATCTTATAGATATTTTATTTTTTAATAATTCAAGAGTTGAAATACTTGTTTACTTCAATTTAGTCTTGTACAACTTCCCTCACATGCAGAATGAATGTAATGTTTATTAAAGTTGTGAGATGTATATAATTTTCATAAATGAGTAACACAAAGATTTAATTCAAAATCTCGGTCAGTTGAATTACATAATCCAAAAACATCAATAGTATCTCTATTTCACCTAACATGTTCTAATTCTTTGCATTACATCCTTTCAATTCCTAAATGCTTAAAATAATCATTTCTAAGAAAACACGATCCTTCGTAGTAACTTAAATACATATAATTAATAATAACAATTATTGAGAAGATGAATACAAGAATCAAAATTTTAATCCTCAACTTGGTTGAAGACTTGAAGTCTACTCTATTCTGTTTCTTTTTAATGAAAAATAGTTCTCAAAACTTGGTTATTTTCTTGCTAGGTAGGGCCCATTCTAGCGTGAAATGAAGCTGGGGATTGATAAAATTTCTATCCAAAGATTCCAAAAGATTTTCTAAGTCAATTATGTTACTTTTTCTTTTCAGAAGTTAGATTAATGCAAATTGGCACTAATTCCACTCATTGTAGATCACTTCAATAACAGTTGAAGTGATGAATTGCCCCATGACTATGATCTGTAGTTGAACTGCTCCTGGTGCTGAAGCTACTTGATCTGAACTTGCGTGGAGTTGTTTAAGTATATTGATAGTCTTGTAGTGGAAATTATGGTCGCATAATATGTAAAGGAGATAGTACCTTTCCTTCTAGACTTTCTCGTAAATTTTGTTTAGAGGGCAAGTTTTATGTCTTGATCTGTCTTTAGTGTATTTGTACTTTATATCATGTACAGGTCGGGATTTATATAATACCTAACCTACATATAGATACAATCGGAGTTCAATGAAAAGAGAAGTTGGAAGAGAGAAATCGCACACATATTTTCTCTAATCTGCCATCTTTTGATGATGATTTTATAAACTTTAACGATGACTCTCTATTTGAAGAAAAATTAGGTTAAAATTGAGGTTATAAGTGCGAAATACATTAATTATCCTTAATGAAATACGTACAGATTCCGTGTAGCGATAATAATTAGACCCCAACAACTTAACAATTATTATAATTCCTTCGAAGCAACACATTGCTTTTGTTTCTGGTTGCATAATAGACGAAGTTAAATTTTATTTTTAATAATTTTAATGTCAATTTCATGATTTATTTATTTTTCATAAACTTCATCGTGACGAAGTTTACTCGAAATCCAAAAAGGTATTTTGGATTTTAATATAAAATATTCCCGAGAAAAGACTAGTAAAAAGGTACATTGATAAAGATTCTCTTAGAAAACGTTATTCGCTAAATTAAATCTATGTAACAGCTGAAAAGTATCTTGTTTTTTTCTTTTTTACGGTGAGATGGTATTCTTTATCCATTCAAGTCATTATAAAGAGTTGACGAAATAAATCAAGAAATATAATAAGTCTAGTGAAATAAGAGCTTTGCTATGTGTACATGTGTGGTTCAAAGAGTTTTTACAAGAAAAATAGTCGGTGTTTTTTTCGTTCATCATATACAAAAAAATAGGGAAAAAGGGTACCGGACGGGTGCTGTCAGCGAAGCATCCATATGGTGCCTATAAGTACAAGGGAAATTACTCACGAAATAAACCTATCAAGTATATTAAAACATGCCAACATGCACGCCTCTATATTCTCATTTCTATAAATAAACCAACACGGAGCAAAGCTACAATGTCGAAGTTTTTACTTTTCTAAAGTTTAGGAGCTCAATTTTCTTTTCGTACTCAGGCATGCCTAAACTTCTACTTGAGATATTTGTCCATACACAAAGAAGGAATGTATAGATTCTCGAAAAGAGAGGAGCCATGATGGTCCTCTCGGACCGCTCGAATTTCACGAGTTGAATTTCGTACGACTCGTTCCATATATCCTCCTAACAAGGGGTTTGGCTATGTTCAATCCAATATATTAATAATATCTTAAAAGCTATTGTCTTTTGATTATTCTTGGTTCTTGTAATGGAATTGTCTACTCCTTTTCGTAGACATTAAAATTAGATTTTTAATAATTTTTGTTATGAAATGTGATAAGTGCATTTTTGTGCACTTATCCATGTCATATTACTAAACTTTGTGTCGTTTTAGTATTGAATTTTACTTAACTTGGATTAATTTTATCTTATTTCAGTTTTGAAAAAGAATGAAGAGAAGGGTTGAAAAACAATTCGTGAGGTATTTATAACTAGACAGACGCTCTGTTACATTGTTCGGACGGCTACCCAACCCTAAACTTCAATAACGAGCCATTTGTTATGCCTGGGCGCCTGCGCAGGATAAGTCGAGAAAATTTTTTTTACCTTCCTTATATGATTTCAACTCTTATAGAAACAAATTTTGAAACGTCTTTTAAAGATATAGGTCCGTCCAAAAGTAGTTATCACACATTACAACGCATTCTAAGAGATTTTGAGAGTATAGAAGGTGGCAAGAAATAGAAGGTCGATTTCAAGAGTCGAAAATTCAATTCAAGTTTTATTTGAGTGATGTTAATTCTTCAATATTTCTTTTGTTTTCTTCTTTATAACATGTTAAACTAGTTTTTATTGTGCTAGGAAAACGATGAACCATATAATATGAATTTTTAATCTTTAGTTTTACATGCTCGACATTGAAAACACGTTTTTGGATATTGAAAGATCTATATGATTTTCTTTTCTCCACGATTATTGTGTACGGTAATTGTGTAAATGTGGTGGCCTATTTTATGCATTCGAAAGAAGAAAAATTGTTCAACATATATAAATTGTCATATGGTCCGATAATATAAATATACCACTATACCTTGTATAAATTTTTAAATGCTCATAAAAATTCATGCATTATATATTCGCATCCATCATAAAATATATAGTTGGGTCATATATAAAAGTAGGTTTAATATTATTCGAGAGATATTGTTAAATAAGATAAGAACATTGATTCATCAAATTTAATCGTATTGTCAAAGTGTAAAATAAAGGTTAAACGGAATTATTGCATGCGAATTCGAAATCCTAGTGCGTTTTTCATTTATTAAATACATTAATTTGCATTTAGAATAATTTACATTTAGTTTAATTATTTTACTTATAATTTCATAAGTAGCTAATTTTAGTTATAATTTTGTCACAAACAAGCACATCACATTATTCTCGTTTCGATTAAGGTCCCTATAATTAAAGTTAAATTAAATCAATTTCTGTGGGACAATAAACTCAAAATTCACTTTATTACTTGTTAACTAACCGTAACTTACGGTGGTTTAATTCGAAATATATTTTTGTGAACAAAATGTATTGTTAGAAAATTGTGAATCACATAAAATATATTGTTAAAATTAGTTATTGAATTTGACTTTAATAAAAAAAAATTAAATTTTAAATCAATTAGTGGCCTAGTTTTATTATTCAAAGTCTTCCATCATGGAAAAAAGAAAAACACATTGTACGAATAAACGCGTAGGATGTTTCCATAAGTCAATCCAGGAGGCCACAGCCCACAGTACCGTGCACTTCTCACCTACACTTGGAAACGGCACAATTTCTTAGGATTTGATGACCCATTCGAAGTAATGCTAAAAGTCTTCTTAAATACGACAAATAAGACAAAAAAGTCAAACAATTCCACTTCTTAAGTTGCTGAGTTGGAAGTTGACATTGTGATTGGAGAATTTGTGCTAATTGGTTGGTATAAGTAAGAATTTGGTTGATGTGTGATAATTATGATTTTCCACTTATTCGGCCCACTAAAATTGATGTTCATAGGAGTACTTTTATGATTTAGATACTTAATTTTGTGTGTTTATTGATTATATTAGGAGAAAATCTGATGTTGGACGAGAAAAGACGAATAGAAACGAAATTTGTTAAAAAAAAAAAAAAAGATTGACGTTGGATGAACTCTGAAATTTGGGAATCCAAGTGTAAATTTTGAATGTTGGAGGACTTGAGCTCAAGAAGAAATGAAATTGAGGGACCAATTCTTCTGGTACATAAGATAATAACCGTTGCGATTTCAATGGTATATTTTAATACGACAATCATCTAACGTCAATGTTGCGATTGTAAGCAACTACACGGTGTGATCGAAACGGCCAATGTGAATCAATTAGTAGAAATACCTTGTGAAATTTACTGTAGTGAAAATACTGACCGTATATGAAATATTAGTTATTCTTCTCTTTATTTTTCTTGGTGTGTGGGTGTGGGTAGTGGGGGATGCTAATGGGCAGCCTTTATTTATTTAATTTTTTTTTTTGTAAGTCAATTTTCAGATTTTCTCAATCTTTACTAACGTAATTTCGCAAAAATCCCACGTTGGCCCACTTAGAGTCAACAGTTGAACTATTAAAAAAAGTATATCAATTATTCATGAAATTAGCGACCGAGTCTAAGACACAAAAATAAAGAATACCCATAAGTAAGAAAATTTCATCAAGTATTGGAGTGATGGTAAGGTTATCGATAATTAACTTGAAAATAAAATTAAGAATTGAAACGGGTGACGGGTGTAGTCTATAAACTTCTTAATGCATCATCGTGTCAATCAAATATCAACCAAAATGCTTCTGCAGCTAGCCTGCCTTTATCTCTGTGGACTAACGTTGACATTAGCCACAGCCACAGCCACTACAACCTCTACCTCCGCCGCCATCACCGCCACCAACACCACCGTCGACACCTCCAACATCGCCAAAGGCGCCACCATCACCAAACCAGGCTGCCCCCGCCAATGCGGAAATTTGACAGTGCCATACCCTTTCGGCATCGGTAAAGGTAGCGGCTGTGGGATTGGAGAGTGGTTTGAATTTAACTGCAGCTATGCATTCGACCCTCCAAGAGCCTTTCTTGGTACAATCGAAATATACGAAATTTCAGATAATCAAATGCGTATTTCGAATGTAATGGCGAGAAGATGCTACGATCGATCAGGGGCAGTGGTTTATGCTAATACAGCCTCTTCTGATATCACCACCACCCCCTTCAGCTACTCGAAACTAAACAGGTTTTGTTAATCATGCGACTACAAGTTTAAGTCTTTAATTAGAGAAAGACTGTCTATTCTTTTAAATCTTGTGCTCAACATGCTCCTAGACCGATTTCATTTTTTCATCAAAGTTGAATTCTTGAAAAATTCTGGTCTTTTCAGGTTTCTCATACCATGTAAAGTATTATTATGTAAAAACTTACCCTTATAGAGGAGCTATAAGTATTCACTTAAATCCCAAATTCGTATTTTCATTGAAGTCCGAGACATGTACAGTTTTCTTAATGGGTGCTGGCGAGACTTGAATTTAGGTCTTTTGCTCCATTCTCATAACATGTTGACTATTTTATGGAACTCTTATGGAGGAGCTATATGAATTCATTTAAACATTTTGTTCAACAGGTTTACAGTCGTTGGTTGCGATGATTTTGCTTTGATAACGGGCGGTGGTGACCGTAATTTCACGAGCGGATGTGTTTCACTTTGTTCCAAGGCAGAGGACGTGCTCGATGGATATTGCTCTGGTATTGGCTGCTGCCAAACTTCTGTCCCAACGGGACTAAGATTTTACTTAACTGTACTCAGTAGTTTGAATAATCATACTAGGGTCTCATCATTTGACCCTTGTAGCTATGCATTTGTTGGTGAACAAGAGCGTTTTATCTTTCGTGGTGCAAAGGATTTATCTGATCCGAATTTTATGGAAAGGACTCGAGCTACTGTCCCAATAGTGCTAGATTGGGTGATAGGGAATTTGACTTGTGCACAAGCCAAAGTTTCGACAGACTATGCTTGTAAGGCCAATAGTTATTGTGTTGATTCGGATACTGGTTTGGGTGGGTATCGTTGCAGCTGCAACGCAGGGTATGAGGGCAACCCGTATCTTGATCCAGGCTGCAAAGGTCAGCTATATAGCTCTCTCAAACTATTTTGCAGATGTCGTTTGGAGAAGAAATATTTGCTGCCTGTATTTTGTACTGATAAGTGTACCCTTTTTGCCTTTTGTCTAGATATTGATGAATGTGCAGATTCAAACAGCAACATCTGTGAAAAGATTTGCATCAACACTCCTGGAAGTTTTAACTGTTCTTGTCCACCTGGATACTATGGTAATGGCGTAAAGGATGGCCATGGTTGCATTGCTAATACCTCGGAATTCCCCGTAATCAAGGTGGCCTTAGGTAGTTCTTTGACTTGTTGATTCCAATTGTTACCGCATTAGGATGTGGTGAATTTCTTGAAATATAATAGATAACGTCGATAATTAGATATTGATATGACATGAATTGTTTCTATGATCCTTGAATCACGAAATTTATGAGATGTTTGGTATACCGAATTAGACCACGCTAGGTAGGATTGATCAAGTAGAAAATTAGTTTGTTGTGTTGTACAGTTGTATAGTACTCTTCATTGTTATGTGCCTTCGTAGTTCGTAATCTAATAAATCTCCAAGATTTTTAATATGGTCATACATATGACTTCCAACTGTACTACAAGGTACTTTATGAATTATTTGGTTGTTCTTGCTATTCTTATGAAATGGTCTATGGTTAGGTGTGATTTATTTATTTATTTATTTATTCATATGATATAATTATTCAATTCAATTTCTTGAAAATTACATGCAGGTATAGGATTTGGGTTTCTGTCTCTAGTTATTGGAGTAACTTGGGTATATTTTAGTGTGAAGAAAAGGAAGCTCATAAAACTCAGGGAGAAATTCTTTCAGCAAAATGGCGGTTTGCTGTTGAAACAACAAATATCTTCTAATGACGGTAATTTGGAATCATCGACTAAAGTCTTTACAGCAGAAGAGCTGGAGAAAGCTACCGATAATTATGCAGAAGATAGGATCCTTGGTCAAGGTGGTTCTGGCACCGTCTATAAAGGAATCCTGCCCGATAAACGTGTAGTCGCCATTAAGAAGTCCCGAGTGATGGATCAGAGCCAAATAGAACAATTCATCAATGAAGTGGTTATTCTTACACGGGTTAACCATCGAAACGTAGTGAAGCTCCTAGGATGCTGTTTGGAGGCCGAGGTTCCTTTACTAGTTTACGAATATGTCTCTAATGGAACACTCTTCGAACACATCCGCGGTAAAGGGGCATTAACCTGGTTATCGTTGGAGAATCGTTTAAGGATAGCCTCAGAAGCCGCGGGTGCACTTTCTTATCTTCATTCAGCTGCCTCTATGCCTGTTATTCATAGAGATGTCAAGTCTGCAAACATTTTATTGGATGAATATTACACTGCAAAAATATCGGATTTTGGTGCTTCGAGGTTAATCTCTTTGGACGAAACAGAAGTGACAACACTAGTCCAAGGGACATTGGGATATTTGGATCCCGAATACTTCCACACAAGCCAATTGACAGAAAAAAGTGACGTTTATAGTTTTGGAGTCGTTCTTTCCGAACTTTTAACTGGGAAAAAACCGATTGACATGGAACGAAGCCAAGAAGAACGAAATCTCGCCACGTACTTTCTCATGTCCATTAAGGAAAACCGCTTGTTTCAGATTCTTGAGCTTCGAGTCGTGAGGGAGGGGTCTTTAGAACAGCTCCAAGCAATTGCTCAGCTTGTTAAGAGATGTCTTAACCTCAATGGTGAAGATAGGCCTACAATGAAAGAAGTGGCTATGGAACTTGAAGGTTTAAGGAAGTTTACTAAACATCCTTGGACTCATCAACCCGAACACGAAGAAACTGTGGGATTAATGAATCCAAATGATTCATCGGACCTTTATGCTGCTCCAATGACCTCAACAGATCTTTACACCGTTCCAAGTATCCCTTATACCAACACCGGGGATGTATCCGGACAATACAGTTTGGATAGTAGTCAAATGATGTTCCATCATGTAAACAGCCCTCGATGATGGAAATATCGGTCTTTCTTGGCATTCCTCTACCTATATTCGTACACTTCCTTCTTGTTTGTGCTTTTTAGTATTCATTTGATGCAGTTCGAGTACTTTGTTTGTTCAGTTCCAAGAAATAAACTTGCTGTTTCCCTAAGTTTATGTCGAGCTATGATTTAGTATCACGCTGTTTTCTTTGTTGTAAATGAAAAAACATATCAAGTCTAGAACTTTGATCAATTTTTAGTTCTTCTAAAACTCATCATGATACTAAGTTTACATAGAGATCTATCATGGAGTGCATTTGGAATGAGAGTAATGAGAAATTGATGGAACATTGCTCTGATCCATATAATAAAGTGTATATTGCATGAAATCCTACTTGTGATGCTCTAACACCCCAAATATTTTTTTTCTTACTATTTTCATACGAGCCAAAATTTAATATTGGTCATTTAGCAAGTGAAATAGTCTATATCTAGTCTTGCCATCATACTAAAGTTCAAAAGTTAAAAGTGATAAAACTTAACTCACTTATTTGTATGAAGGATTTATTTTATTGTGTGTATATTTTTTTAATTTATTTCAAATTTGGTTTGAAGCGAATATTTAAGTATTATAGTAGTTGGTGAAATATATCAAATATTATACTCATTTTGTAACTTATATTAAATAAAATAATTTGAAATAAGAAAAAAATGATTTTGAACCAGTTATGCCCAATTTATTTTAATAGGAAGGAAGGTATTTTATAATATTATTTTCTTTATGAAAAAAAGGAGTAATAGCAAATGACAATGCTATAGTGTTCAAAAGAAGGTTATGTGTACCAAAAGATGCTCTAGGCATGTGTTTAGGATTTGGGAGGTAGGGGTGTCACATCTATTGTTAGTGAAATTTGCAAACAATAATATGTTCCAGGTTACTATTAGCATGACTCCTTATGAAGCCCTCTATAGTAGAATGTGTAGATCTTCGGTGCACTGGGATAAAGTCGAAGAAAAAAGAATTTTGGGTACAGAAATTATTGCAAAGATAGTGCAAGTTTTGATAAAATTAGAAACAAAATAAAGTCAGCACAAGATAAACAGAAAGCTATGCAGATAGATAGAAAACATGCTCCGAGCATGTGTTTTGGATTTGGGAGGTAGGGTTGTCACATCTATTGTTAGAGAAATTTACATACAATAGTAGCTTCCAGGCTACTATTGGCATGGCTCCTTATGAAGCCCTGTATAGTAAAAGGTGTTGATCTCTGGTGCACTGGGATAAAGTCGAAGAAAATCTAATTTTAGGTCCAAAGATTATTGCAAAGATAGTGCAAGTTTTGATAAAATTAGAAACAGAATAAAGTCAGCATAAGATAGATAGAAAAGCTATGTAGGCCGACGAAGGGAATCGGTAGACTTTGAGGTTGGTGAGAAAGTGTTTCTTAAAGTTACATCAATAAAAGGAGTTCTTAGATTAGAAAAAAGAAGGGAAAGTTGAGACTTCGATTTATAGGCCCTTTCAAAATTCTAAATAGAATTTGGAATGTGACATATTGTCTAGCATTGCCACATAGACTATCGACAGTATATAATGTGTTCCACGTGTCAATGCTTACAAAGTCTATGTGTGATCTTTAGCATGTAATAAGCTACGACTCATTAGAAGTACAAAAGGATCTGACGTATGAAGATGCCTCTTTGGAAATTGTCGAAAGGAAAGTACATGTATTAAGAAATAAAGAAGTTGCATTGGTTAAGGTTCGATAGAAAAATCACGAAGTCGAAGAGGCTACTTGGAAGAGGAAAGAAGAAATAAAGGCTAAGTATCCAAAGCTTTTTGACTAGATAAGATAATTTCGAGAACGAAATTATTTGATGGGGAAAATGATGTAACACCCCGATTTTTTTTTTACTTACTATTTTCTTATGGGGCTAGATTTAATTTTGGTCATTTAGCAAGTGAAATAGTCTATATTCAGCCTTATTGTCGCACTAAAGTTCAAAAGTTAAAGTGATAAACTTAACTCACTTATTTGTATGAAGGATTTATTTTCTTTTGCGTATATTTTTTTAATTTATCGCAAATTTGGTTTGGGTCAAATATTTAAGTATTATAGTACTTGATGAAATATATCAAATATTATACTTATTTTATAGCTCGTATTAAATAAAATAATTTGTAATAAGAAAAAAGTAATTTTGAACCAGTAATGCCCGGTTTATTCTAATAGGAATGAAGATATTTTATTTAGAAAACGGAGGAAGTGGAACATGGTTTCATTGGGAATTTAAATGAAATATTATAATTTTATCAATTAAACATCATTAATTTATCAGTTTTGATAATAAATTAATTAATTAACCTCTTGAATTACGTTGACGTTTGATTGATTGAGATAATAAATATGAATAAAGCTATGAGTACAAGATTTATTTGCAGAAATGTTACAGGGTTTCAAAATGAAATGACGAGGCAAATTTTAAAAAAGAAATGAAAAAGATGTCAAAACAAAAATCGGGAAAGGGAAAACCCTTCACACCATTTCCTCAAATTTCCCTTAGATTCCCCCCACTCAAAACCCCTCCATCTCCGACCAAAATCCGGTTAATCGAACAATGAGCAACTTCAGTTTGTAAACAGGAAAGCCGACCAAATTGTTCCCAACAACGAAGCCATTTTTATCAACAATTCCAGAAGCTGCACTAACCCTAAATGGCATACAAAGTTATTTTCTTTCTTGTGTTCTAAATTAGTTAGCTAATTCCGGAAGCCATAGCTGTGTTTTCAACTGGAGATTTAATTCATTAGTTTCAACTGAGATTTTCTTCAAACATAACTATTGCGTTCGACCAGTTGAGTTTCTTAAATGTTATTGTGCAGTATATACCTAACCACATCCAAGACAAATTACTTTTCATTGGAAAGCTTAACGTTTGCTACAAATAGATTTAGATCCTGATTTTTCTTGTCTGTCACCTTTTTTACGTGGATGCTATGTTTGAAGATACTGGGTCTGGAGTATGTATTATGAACAAAGCTATGTTTGAAAAAAATATAAGTTGAAACCAAAAACATGGAGAATCATTATTGGAGAATAAAAATGAGTGATGAATAAATGATTAGTATGTGAATAAGAAATTATTTTACTATTTATAAAAAAGTGAATAAAAAGATATTTTACTATTTATAAACAATTTATAAACATAAGCCAAACAATGGCTAAAGTAGTGATGAATAAAGTACTTATTTCTGAAATTTGTCCTCATAATTTGTGCAATGTGTTAGTGAAATAAAACAACAATGAACCAAAGGAAATGAATTAAGCTATGTGAAAGCTTTGATAAACCTATCAAACTAATATTTCCAAAAATTACAATTATTAAAAGACAAAAAACTAAGCTTAATTACCCGTCATATTTTTGGTTTCAATTGATATTTTCTTCAAACATAGCTTTGTTCATAATACATACTTCAGTCCCAGTATTTTCAAACATAGCATCCATATAAAAAAAGGTGACAGGCAAGAAAAATCAAGATCTAAATCTACTTGTAGCAAACGTTGAGCTTTCCAATGAAAAGTAATTTGTCTTGGATGTGATTAGGTATATACCGCACAATAACATTTATGAAACTTGACTTGTTGAACACAATAGCTACGTTTGAAGAAAATTTCAATTGAAACTAATGAATTAAAGCTCTGGTTGAAAACATAGCTATAGCTTCCGAAAATTAGCTAATCAATGTAAAATCCAAGAAGGAGAATACATTTGTTTGCCATTTAGGGTTAGTGCAACTTCCAGAATTGTTGATAAAAATGACTTCGTTGTCGGGAACAATTCGACCAACTTTCGTGTTTACAAACTGGAGTTGTCCGCCGTTCGGTTAACCAAATTTTGGCCGGAGATTGATGGGTTTTGAGTGGGGGGAATCTAGGGAAAATTTGGGGGAAATGGTGTGAAGGGCTTTCCCTTTCCTGGTTTTTGTTTTGACATCTTTTTTGTTTTTATTTCTTTTTTAAGCTTTGCCACGCCATTTCATTTTGAAACCCTCTAACGTTTCTGTGGATAAATCCTATACCCATAGCTTTACTCGATAAATAAATTAATTAAGGGTCCGTTTGATATGTTCCATTTTCTAGAGAAAATGAAAAAGTTTTTCCAAATCTAGCTTTTTGTAGTGTTTGATGAGTTCCATTTTCCCTAGAAATTGCT
>CAIGRH010223918.1:0-11117 GCA_903798295.1 Fraxinus nigra | reverse complement strand
TAATTCCTTACCTAGAAGGAAGAAAAAAGAATAGGAAATAATTGCAATTTGTGTTGACGGCCTTTGTTCAGTTGTATTTAGATGTATAAATTTGATGATGGTACACTGGTATGATGAAATCTTACTAAAATTTTTGAACGTTATGGCTAAACTGAGTAGTGGGTTATCTGTTTTTGGCTTTCCATCCCATTCACTGAAAATTAACTGGCTGGCAGCTTAGATATATTTCTATTATCCATTGGTCTAGTTTGCCCATGTTAATTTTTTTATTATTGAATTATGTAGTGAGGTCCTGTTTTGCTTTGCCTCTGCTTTTATTTTATTTTTTCCTGTTTTTCTGAAGAGTATTATGGCACAACTAATAATTGGGCTTCTGGATAATAATTCTGGCTTCTCCACCCGATTACTGTACATGTTGCAGGTACCAAGGAAATCAACAAGTGAAAGGTTGCCATCTAAAGAAGAGTGTAAGGTTGAGTCTTCAAAAACATCCCGGGAAGAAAATAAAGTTAATGCATCTTTAAAGAAAGCTTCTACAAAAGCAGATTTGACGGATACTAATAAGTATACTACCCAGAGAGCTTCTCCTGGGAAAAAGTCTGGAGAGTATGCTAATCATGGGTTCCCTGGCAATTTAGTAAAGGTTTCTCTAAGCAAAAGTAGATTAACAGATGGAACTATTTCATGTGCCTCACTCCCATCATCAGTTGTAAAGCTTGGGAAGGTACAGAATTTTTCTATTCAATTTCTTTTAGCCTGCCTTGTTGGGAACCTTGGAGCCTCNTTAGCCTGCCTTGTTGGGAACCTTGGAGCCTCGTCCCATCCATTTGACTCAAAACTACACTTTAAATTTGTTTAGAATTTCCAATAGTTGAACTCCCCCAGTGAAAAATTTGCTGCTTAAATGATGTACAATAAATGGGATAGCTAATCATGATTTTCTCTTTTCTTTCTTTCAGTGAAGATATGACAAATGCTAATGCTATCTTCTAAACCAACGTGTCAGTGTATCTGAATTAACATTGATTGATGATTTACATATTGAAATAAGAGAGAGGAGAGATGGAGTTTCTTTAGAACTTAGAAGCCATTTTTTTTGTTGTTGCAAGGAATATTAATCTGGATGTCATTCTTTTTGTCCTATACCATTTATCATTCGATTTTCTATATGTTTCTCTATATATTTGATACATTAACTTCTCTGAATGTGAACTTGTGAGATTTCTTACTGGAACGCTCTCTTTTCTGAATCTACAGAACGTCTTGAAGCATAGAGATTCTGCTCAAATGGCTGCCATGGAAGCAATGCAAGAGGCTTCCGCCGCAGAAAGTCTACTTCAATGTCTAAGGTATTATCTTGAAAGTGAAATCACAAAAAGTTGTTGATTTCCTTTAATCTCATTCTAGGGCCTTACTACTGGTTATCAATTGGTATTGAGTTCTTGGCAGCATTTCGTAAGATAAAGAACCCAGATGAGAAATGCATATTCCAGTTCTCATATAACCTCCACTGTTTTGTTGTTTGCTCTCATATGAGGAAGAGTTCCCATTATGAGACTTAAATTTCTTATAACCTTTTTCCTTATTTGCTTCCATATCACTTCCTCCAATCAAGCATTTCCCATACTTCAATTTAGCTGGCACGACCAAATTAAGTCCTGAAGTATTCACAACCACATTCCCTTGGTCAAAGTCCAATTTTCAGGGAAAAGTAAGTGGTTGAAACTCTTCACCAGATTAACCGCGATTATTCTGCACTTCCTGAGGTTATTAGCAGTTGAAGTGTCATATTAGCTGTTATCTGACAGGAAAAGTTCCCTTGGAAATTTGGATCTGCAATGGCATACTATGGATCTTAATCCAATAACAGCTATAATTTGATAGCTTAATACAATAGGTAAAAGACAGCCAAAAATGTAAGTATGAAAATGTTTGTGTGTGTGAAAGACACCATGAGACGGATATACATTCATGGTTTTATCCCACTTGCAAACTGTCCAGATCTCATCCCAAACTCTATATTTTAAGCTGAAAGAGTTACATTGGTGCAATAAATTAGGATTTAATGAAATATTTCTGCATCACAAATAAAGGAAACAAAGAGATTAACACCCTCCCTTCCCCACCCTTTTCCTAAACATATACTGTACAGTCTGCAAAATGAAAGAAGAATGTGACTTGACAACTGATAGGCAATCTGAGACATCTGTACGCATTTCAGCTGTCAAAAATCTTTTGCATAGTTCCCGATTGAATGTTTATATGCTCAATACTTTAACCCTGTGTTCCTCTTCTCATTTGTTTCTGTTTTAGTTTGTGGCACCGCAAATTGGAGTAGAAAACACTAACAAACTCTGGGTAACTACAATATGACATCACTTGCTAAAACAGTAGATTTCCTTAAGGCTGGTGAAGATTCTTTTGTCAGTCTGAAGTAGCATGCTGGATATTTTTTCATTTTCACTTTGTGTCAGTTAAAAGTTCTTATTTATCTTCTTTCTTTAGACAACCTTTAGGTTCTTGTTTAAACTCATAGTTGCTGGTAGAAAGGTGAAAGATCCTTATAGAGTTATTTTTTCATAGGTTGGTGATTTATGATCAAATTGTCCATCTAAACTTCATAAGCAATTTTATCTTTGATTAGCCACCAAGTGGTTATACTATTTGTTACGCCTCTTACGGAGAGGCTGTAGATCGGCACCTACGTGGCTACCAGCTATGCAAATAGGTGGGTCCACAGCCTACATGTCTATTACCGAATTGTCGAGGTGGTATGGTCCTTATTTACGTTTGCGAAACCAAGGCTCCGAGGTGATAAACCTCGGAAGTGAGATGAAGCGACGCTGCTAAACACTATCGCATCGCCTCGTTCGCATTAAATAGGAAATCTTTTGTGCAAAGATCTAGCCAAAATAAGATCTACCTAATTGATTGATGTGGTATCTGCTGCAAGTCACATCACCAAATCTACTCATTAGGGGTATTAAATGCTCGCCAAACTATAGACTTATTGATTGATGCCTAGGTGAGGACGCCTCGTCCAGCAGATTAGGCCTCATGTTTCTCCATCCAATGGTTCCAAATTCACCTCTTCCCCTATAAATACTCCACGCAGCACCATTTGAAAGGTAATGCAATTCTACACTAAAATACGCCCTTTGCCTTATTATCTTTGAATCAAGTACATTACTCCTTTCTCCTTCGACGTTAACTAGGTTGACCTTCGGAGTGTTGCGGTGGCCTCCACCACCACCGGAAAAGGCTACGAGTAACTAACGGTTTGCTGTCGTGCGCATGAAATTATCTATGTGTAGTGTTTACCTGTTGGCAACGTAGCCTTTACGAAAATTGTAGTCAACACTATCATCGCTTGTAAAATTTTGAGCCTTTTTTGAAAAGGGTAAATTGGGTTTCATTGCCTATGTGGGGGTGATTGCAAGCCTCGAGGCCCATTGAGATTTACATTTCTAAAAGACAGTAATGAAATATTTTAGAATTATAAAAATTCATAGTTGCATAATAAAATGTATACAATCTAAAAAATCTATAACAGAAAATTTCAGAAAAAAATTAATTAAGTGTCTAATTTGCAATTGTCAATGGTAGTGTTGACGATGAATATGATATCAACAAATCCTACGCACTTAGCTACAATTTTCACTTCCTAAATTCACTAATTTGGATGTTCAAACAGGAGCAAAATTTAAATAGCAATTTGAGAAGGAGATATGAATTGTAGATTTTGCCCTGAGCCTTAGGGTAGTTTGGTCATTATGAGAAAATGATAGATGGCAGCTCCTTGTTTCTTGCTTCATAACTGATTTAGTTACAAATGTCATGCTTTATGGCTGTGTTAACAGCTAGGATATGGAAAATGGTTCGTAATATTTGGATGAGCCTTCTTTTTATTCATTCTTCTCACGTGTCACTTTGCATTTTGCCTAATAGCTAGCTGGGTTCGCGGACTGTAGGGTTAACAGGTAGCAAGAAATAATTTAATAAAGATGTAATCACATAACAAGACCTTCCTGATCAACATGTGAGCTAAACTGAATCTCAGAATAACTCTTCCCGTGTGTTCTTAATTTTGATGCCTAGGATTTTATGTTTTAACTTATTTATTTAATTAGGGGGAGAAGCGAGATTGGCTTCTTTTTTTTTTTTTGGGGGGGGGGTAACATGGAAGTGCAACGTACTGATTCTAAGAACCTTTTATTTTATATGTTGGGTGGAAATTGATGACATGGAGATAATTTTAATCTTTTTGGTTGAGATAAATATTAGAACCTGCAGCAGAGAAAAGCTCAGGCATACTGAACATCAAATAGTGGTGCATAAGCATTCAAATTAAAACATATTTACCAACTCAAAGGCTACATGGCCGTGTAGCTTTAATATTTTGATTTGAGGTTCCGGTGGGTCAAGAAGTTTGAGGGCACTTGGATGAATAGTTAGTTTTGATGTTATATGAAGGATAAACTGAGCTATTTGAGTAGCCAGACCTTACAATGACAACCTTATTGATGAAAGGCCAGAATTAAAGTTTGGTCGTTTATCTTTAGTGACCTGTTTGGGAAACTCAATGTGCGATTCATTTCAAGTCAAACTTGTTCGTGCCTTTTTTTTGGAAGTTTTAATTGATCCTATTTCAGAACAGAAGTTTCTTCAATTAAATTATGTTAAAGTTTCAGTGGTTTTATGATCTCTCTACTTTTTTTCTTTTCTTTTTCCCTTTATGTGATACACTCATGAAAAAATAGTTGGTAGAAAATTCCACCAAATACTGACCCCTCTCTATTGGGTTTTAGAATGAAGCAAGATTCAATCCAGCACTGAGTTGAGATAGTTTTGTACTTTTTCAGTAGTTCCTAGATTAGGTTCAACTAAAACCAGACTGTATTTTATGTCCTCTGAACCTGGTTTTGCCTAGCCCTTAACATTGTGTTACTTTTATAACTGTCATGTTCTAAAAAGAATATCATCAATGGGAAACTGGTTGCCTAGCCCTTAACATTGTGTTACTTTTATAACTGTCATGTTACTTTTGAGATCTATATTGAGTCGAGCTTGTCTGAAAACCATATATACTTGAATAGGTCTTTTTCTTTGTCATAAACATGCATGATCAAGAGTTTTCCATTTTCACCTCAGATTGGTCAAAATATACACTTTTTAAGCTTATTTTGTTCTGTCCTTTGCTAATAGATTATCTTTTTGTGCAACAGCACATATGCTGAGTTGAGTTCGTCTGCAAAAGAAGATAACCCACAGCCCACTGTTGAGCAGTTCTTCGTCCTGCATGCCAGCTTGACTAATGCTCGTGTAGTTGCTGATTCTTTATTGAAAGCTATTACATTTGACTCTTCACAAAATGAAGAAGATCTGTCAGAAGAAGTGTCGAAAGTCACATTAGATAGGTGTAAACGGGCTTCGTCTTGGGTCCATGCTGCATTGACTACCAATTTGTCATCCTTCACACTATATAGCAAACCGGGTACCTCAAGCCCGGTTGCAGCATCAACTCTGGCTCCAAGCCCGAAGACAATTCCAATTCATCAACCTGTTTTAGTTCTTGAGAACTCTAGTAAAAGCACAGTGTCAATGGCCAAACCTCGGCAGGCAGCAAACTCCAAGAATCACTCGTCAGGAACTCCTAGTAGGGTAAATGGTGGATTGGCTGTTGGTCACAACACAAAGGCCTCACCTCCGATTGAGTGGGTTAAAGGAGATGGTCTTGATGAGGTTGTGGACTTGGCAAATTTGTTGAGGTTGGAGTCTGAAGATTGGTTCTTAGGTTTCGTGGAAAGATTCTTAGACGCTGATGTGGACACCTCAACTTTATCAGATAATGGTCAAATAGCTGGCATGTTAAGTCAGCTCAAGAGTGTGAACGACTGGTTAGATGAAATTGGGTCTTACAAGGATGAAGAAACACCTCGCATCTCGGCCGAAACAATCGACAGAATAAGAAAAAAGATTTACGAGTATCTTCTTACTCATGTAGAATCTGCTGCAGCAGCTCTTGGTAGTAGCTCACAAACATCACCAGTAACGGTAACAGAAAGCAAAGTAAGAAGGTGATATCCAGAAAATTTAAGTGATGGTTAAAGGAGCTCACAACTTTAAAATTGGTGTATATATAACTTATAGTGGTTTAAGGTTTATAGAATAGGCTTTATTGATGTGAAGTGGCATTGTAAGGGAAGTTGAAGATTTGCTTTATCTTTGTTGATTGAACACTTTTTCCCTGAGAAATTTAAAACTACAGTGCCACTTTTCGTTTATTTGATTTATGCTCTGTTTGGCAAGATTAATTCATCCTTTGACAACTGAGACTTGGATTGAGTCAATTCAAGCGTCTTATCGACTTAATCTTCTTTAGCACTACGATTCAATTTCAAAGGTGTAGATCAAACATATTATATCCCCATTATTGTTCAACAACTTTGAAGGTGACTTTGGTTTTGTTAACATATTATGAATTAGCATTGCCACTGAGGAATCCTAGAGAATGAGTTTACTATATCTTCAGGAGTTCCAATGCAGGGGGGTCGAGCTGGAACTAGCGAAACCCATCTAAGAACAGTGCAGGTGAGGCACCCCAAGCCTTTGAGCATGTATACACTGAGCCCATTGGATCTTATCACTAAGAATTAATGTTCATCAGGAAGAGATACATAAGTAGCATGCGAAGTTTCAAGATTTTCTATATGAAAAGATATTGTGAAGAGTCACTAACACTGTTCTAGAGTGAATAGGGCTCAAAAAATTCGTGTTAATCACAAGGAAAATGAACATAGAAGATCAAAATGTCAATTTCTTGGGGGTTAAAAAATGGTTTATGAAATTGAGAGATACAAAGACCTTATGTCACCCCATCCATCACGAGGGTCCCCAAGACGAGGTGTCTAACAACCACTTTGGGTAGAATTCACCCTTAAAACTTGAAACGGAATAGTGCTCAAAGTACCTTTAAACCTAAGAGACAAGTATTGTCATGTAAACCTACATCATTTTATTACCAAAAGGACATTGTCCAAAACTGAGAAAACTCGAATATTCGAGAATCCGTATTGAAAGCTTGAAGCTTTGGGTACTGAAGGGGAAAAGACTGCACTCAAGAATCCACAAGAAGAATGACTAAAATTGCAGGCTTTTTGGTTTACATATAATTATGAGAAAAGAAATTATTAAAGATGTATAACAATAATTGATGGGTAGAGCTGAAGAAAGATCCCAAAGAAAGTACAATCTTTGATTGCTCAGCAAAATCCAGATGTATAGATACAGATTATTATAATTGATGGCAGAAACTAGAAAGTACAACTTTATTTCGCGCCATGGATTAGTCTTCTTGTACATTGGGGTGTCCATAAGGGTGTCCAGCACCCCCCTATTGGATGGAGTGCCGGACCCCTCCGGCACTCCATCCAATAGGGGGGTGCCGGGTGTCCATTATGGACACCCTTATGGACACCCCAATGTACCCATAGCATCACCCTCGCGCCATTACGTTTGCTTTCCCTCTTCAAATTAAACCAACATATATTTTTCAGAATATATTTGACAAATCCCCGACTAATTATCTTAATTTGTCAAAAAATACTTCATTCATTCTGGCCATCTTCTCCTGAAGGTTTCACTTCAGCTCTAGCTGTCTTTGGAGGGCAAATGACATTCTTGACAATGGAGAATGTTGATGTCAGCAGGATCTATCCTTCGAACTCAAGGTTGCGAATGAAGCTAAAGCAAAAGCGGCACACTTTTGCCTAGGAGGAGGTTGCGAAGGAATCTAAAGCAAAAGAGGCTCTCAGAAAAGGCAAAGCGAGCCATCTTCTTTGATAGTGGGAAATATCGTTGCTTCAACACACGTGGATAAATTCAAAAGCGTGACTTCTAAACCATTTAATAAACACGTGAATACATAACAAAATTAGTTATCAGCCCACCATCTAAATCATCGCTACCATTCATTTTCTAGAATATTCCAAAGCCCCAATAAAATCTATAAATACTTTCGCCTAAGGGAAGAAGAGTATGCAAAAATTCAAATATCTTCCTTTCAAGTAGCCATTTCACCTCTTGCTCTAGTTTAAGAATCAAAATGAGGGAATTTAAGAGGAGAAAGCCCTTGCTACATGAGAGGAATTTGTTGATCGTAATTCTACCGTCAACAGAGAAGAAAGTCAAGATTTGCTATCAACTTTGAGCAGCTAGCATTATCAATTTCTGTGATACGCTAATGGATATCCGCCAAGTTTTCTTCAATTGCAGAACGTATTGAGCTCAGAGACGGCTTTATCGTTAATTTCCTACAAAATTATATATTCAATGAAGATTTAAGGGAAAAAATGGGATGTGCCTTAATTAGGAGGCGCATTTGTTCCATTTGTAACACAAGTATCATATAAAACTTAAAAAATGTCAATCAGCATGACTGTTGCAAGAAAGCACTTACAAACCAGTAAAATAACACAGGAAAAGCGAAAGTACCTCATATTTTGTTACTTCATATGATGCATGTATCTCAGAAACTGGCTTCCAACCGACATTTTTTTTGGAATAAATTTTTTCTTTTCGCTTGATTTTTTTCTTTGAAGTTCCACCTAAGTTCCACCTGGTCTGATGTTAGATAATTCTGGCAAGCACCATCACTTTTGACGGGACACATTATTGCACAAGTTTGTGAAAAGGTTCGTTCCCGTCTGTTGCATGTTTCAGTTTTCTCTTACTTTGCTGCCACAAAATCCTTGTTAGCTGAATAATGAGGATCCGTACTTGTCATATCCTTCAAATAAGTTCAGATATCTAGTATCCACAAACACAGAGTAATCAGTTCTTTCACCTGATATGGGTTCGATCATGGAAGAGCTTGAAGCCCGAACCTGCTCTGGATAATCGGCAATGGAGCCATAGATTGGACTAGATTCATCTGTGCGTCTGCAACAAGAAAACCAGATTATACATTAACATCCCAGCCGACCAGGTATGCTCCACATACACTGAGACTAAGGCCCTGACTTTTGTGTGTTTACTTTTGCTTTCAGCAGAAAGCTATTGAGAAATCTATCCTAATTTTTGTTTGAAAACTAAATTTTAAAACAACTCTATTTTGAAAGTGCTTTTAAATGAAGTCAAATTAGACCAATTTTTTTCCTGAAAGTCTTCATATTTAGAAGAAGTACTTTCATAAAATTAGTCTTCAAAATTTTTTTTATGATATCAAAATGTTTGTTATTAACTTTTTAAAAGTCATGTCAAACGGACCCTAAAAAAATTAAGAGCCTTGAGAAAGGGCATCATCAAGACATTAGCATGATTCTCAGGTCTCATCGTTTCGCTACTTGTAACGAAATGTTGGAATGAATTCTCGCTATTTCGTATCAAAGGATTGATGCAGATAAGCATGGGCAAAAGATAAATGTTAACCATTAGGGTCAAATCAATCACCTGAATAAGAAGATTGAATTTTTGAACAACATATGAATTTATTTATTCGAATCAATTTTTAATTAAATAATGAACGTACATTAGTACATTCATCTGTTTAACCCACAAGACACACATGACAACTTAGTTATTGAAAAAGAAGTAAAAGTTATTGATGTGATCAAAAATATTATTTTATTGAAGAATGTGTGGTTGAAAATGAGTAAAAGAATGAGAATAAAAGTTTTAATGTTTACCAAACAGGTGCTTAATATAACTTTTAAATGAAAATCATCATTACGAACCGTGCATTCTAAAAATAAATACGAGACAATACTTAGCTATGTCAACGAGCCGAGCCGAGCCCGAGTCGAAAAAAAAAAGCTCGGGCTCGGCTCGAGCTTTTTTTGGTACGAGCCAAGCCTGGTAAAAAAAAAAGGCTCGGCCCGAACTTTCAATCCGAGCCTTAGTGGGCCGAACCTGAGTCGACTCGATTTTTTGTTTTTTTTTTTAATGTCAAATCTACATTTTTTACTTAAAAAATTTAAAATTTGAGCGGTTTATACGTATTATAAACTAAAGAAAAAAGCTCGGGCTCGGTTCGAGCTTTTTTGTGCCTAACTTTTTTGGGCTCGAGCCGAGCCGAGCAAAGCCCGACCAAAAAAATGAGGCTCGACCCGAGCCTCGACTCGTTGTAACCGAGCCCGAGCCGGGCCCGGCTCGAGCTTTTTCCGAGCCGAACCTGAGCCGTCCGAGTCGGCGTGCTTTTTTGCCATTCCTAACAATACTACCAACAAATAAATCTCTAAAATAGAAATGTAAAAAGTTGAAAAGTTTAGGGACCGTAACCACAATTTTCCCTTCTCATAAAATCAGGCATTGTAACATTCCACTACGATTCTCTCTCTCACAAGTCCAAGAAAGGAAGAAAATAAAGCAAATGCAATGAAGAAAAGATTCAAATGATCTTCTGTAAAACCGCACCAGCTGACATGGCCTCCTACCCTCGTTCAATGGTTTCTCAATCTCTCCCCCCTTTCCCTATATATAGATGTATCATGTATATGCATAATCGTGTGCGTAAGAACAAATATTTCATATTTATGCGCATTTATGGTGTCTAATATACTAATTTTAATGCATGTAAAACGATGGGCACGATGAGGATCTTCTATCATCAATCTATATTAATTTGATTGGGTTTAGTAGAATTGGATTTTGATTTGGACTCATCATTGTAATTCAATGTGGTTTACGTGTAATAAGATTTGCGTTCTTCTTTTTTCAATTGTAATTATGTCATTACTCTGGTTTGGCACGCCCATTTATTGCTAATTGCCCCCAGCATCATTTTTTAATTTTATATTTTTATTGCTAGATTTTCGCACTTGTACTCGTTAATTATCTTAGCTCGCAATCTCAAACTATGAGGTTCAATCTTCAAAAAATAAGAAATAAAATTATCAGATTGAAGGTTTGTTGAATTTTCCTTCTTATAATTCTTACATTTAAAAATATAGATTTTTATAATGTATATTTGTATGAATATGCTGTATAGGTAATTTTATATTCTTTAATCCTGTAGTAAGTGTTCAATCTTGTGCTTGCTTAATACATAAATTTAATGGAAATTGGAGTTTTTTAATTTGTGTTTTCGTTTATAGATTGCTCCTTTTTTTTTTTTTTTT
>CAIGRH010223893.1:0-13863 GCA_903798295.1 Fraxinus nigra | reverse complement strand
AGATGTGGTCCTTGGGATCCAACTCCTCGTGGAAGTGCTCACGCGTCTCTTCGTAGGGACGGATCGTCTATGAAGAGGCATCCCACAGGGTTTTAACCTCCTTGGGGGGAGGAATCTGGGGCTCCTCGTGGTAAGTCGGTTCTTGTTCCTCATGCCGAGGAGGTTCCTGTGGCTTATTTCTAGGCAATCCCGAGCTTATTCTATCGAAGATATTAGCCGACCTTTGAGGTCAATCTTTTGGCTCGTAGTTTGGAGGAAAGTTAAATGGGGCTTCATATGGTCTTTCTGAAGCGTAATTGGTTGACGTATACAACCTCAACCTCTCTCCTGGGGAGCTTCCATCCCAGTGTGATGGTGTCTAGCCATTTGACTTTGGACTTCTTCTTCATGGTAATATCCCTGAGGATTAGGGAATGCATTTTCAGGGGTTGCATATGGGGGAATAGGGTATCCCCCTCGTCCCTGCATGTTCATCAGCATCTCTTGCATGGCCAAGTTTTACTTGGTTATATTTCTCATGTTAGCAACCATTGTGACCATTTCTCTAGTGAGCCCGGCTGCCTTTGCCTCTGGACCCTTGTCTATGTGGTGGGGGTTGTGGGCGAGCGGCTGGGGCAACTCGCGAGGGTTCCCCTTCTTCAAGATGTCCCCTTGTCCTTCGAGGTGCACTTTCATCATTTGAATTCATTTCTCTCAAACACTTTCCTTAGCAGAATTCTCCTTTCTTCAAGGGCTGAATAAGTGTTGGATTTTGGGATTTTTCAACTGTTCTTCATAAACTCCCCTTTTTCAAAGGTTGGAAGTTTCTAACGGTCCATTCTTCAAGGACACTCCTTTTTCAAGGGTTACAACTTTTCTTGCCAAACTTATTCCAAACTGGCTTTTCTCCACGTATTTTCGTGGTTAAATGTATGGTTTCCCATAAACGGCGCCAATCTGTTAATCCCAAAAAATGAACTCAACAGATGTCGTGCCCACTCTTACCAAGTTAAGTACTGTTCTGACGTGTTCCTACGGGAATAACGGCGGTAGATAGGAGGGAAATGGACACGGGAGGCACTTCGCGGCGAGAGACAAAAATGTTCAAGTTCCGACGGTGTGAAACGAAAGCGATCGCACTAACAACGATTGTCGGACGGAAACCAAAATAATCTATGTTATAACAAATAGGAATATGTGGGATGATCATAAAAATATGCGTAAAAGGAATTGTATTTTGTATTGAGATCTTATAAACTTGTCCAGAAGCTCAAATGAATATTCAACCAAGTGTTATATGAGTTTGAGAGTTCAAATGTGTATTTTGAATGTACGATTCCCAAAATTTCAACCCCTAATTACTTACAAAGAGAACCTATTTCTACCCTGGCCGACGTGGTGGTCGTTGAATCAGAATCACTTGGCCTCATCTCCTAAATCGAGGCGTCACATCATTGTCTATTCATTCAATTAATACATTGATAAGGGGTTAATTGCTCTATAGAATAGGTTGATACACTGACAAGCTTTATTACAGATCTTACATCAATCATTTCTAAAAGATTTTCAAATTTGTCGCATGGGACATTAGCTCCATGGACTTCGGATGGTTTGATCGCCTCGGAGAGTCTCGGCCTAAGTTGTAGTGCTTCGTCCTTGAGGTAGTGGCTCAGCATGAACCTCGACTTTTGATGAAAGGGCTTCGGTTTGTTTGATCTCTTCACCCTGACTTTGTAAATCTTTCTTCGACTTTTTGTCCACGTGGCTCACCACGCGACACCTTTATTTTGGGTCTTGGAGGCGAGGCATACCAATACCTATAAGAGACGGAGAGTGTATAAGAATGTTCAGATTGAAGATCTTTGCAACATAGCCCTTCATTCCCTTGTTACAAAAGCCATCGTCTCCAGCTTTGATTAACTTCTCAGAAGTTCTGGCTAACCACTCGCTCTCTCGGTCAAGCTGACCCACTAATGGCCTCCATACAACTAGTGAATTAAGAATTCTGATGGCGAATTTTTGTTCGTCGCCATAAAATTAGGGGTGATTGATGAAGATCATAAAGTTAGTGCACATTTTTCTTTTTCTTAACTTTATTTGATCGTTATATTGCAAGCAGAATATGTAGTCATTTTTCAAAAATATTTGAATTGTTGTGCAGAAGCATTGTTAATTTAGATGGGTTTTACTGATCTTACTAGCAATTGTTAATTAGGAAGCTTCACTGGCTGGGAAAAGGAAAAGGAAACATATCACGGATTTTAAATCAAAACTTATTACCAATATACATTCTGCATTACTTGCTTTCATAATCCATATAAAATCCGAACTTTTAGTTCTCTAGACTCTTTTCCTGCAGTTCCTTTCAAACTGCATTCTGCACTTCACCTTTTAGATTTATTTTGAAAACTGAATCCACTTTGCATATTTGATGGGTGGGAGTTCTTTTGTATTGTCATTGTTGGGTGATCATCAATTTGTTTGAACAACTGATCTTACTGCGTTGGTAATTTTTTAGGGAGCATCTGACGCGATGAACATGCCAGTGGCTTTTATTAGTGTCATTTTGCTGCCAATTGTGGGAAATGCTGTAGAGCATGCAAGTGCTATCATGTTTGCCATGAAGGACAAGCTCGTGAGTTGGAAACCGTAACTGCTGCACAAACAATTTATTCTTTGTGGTTCAATTCAATTAATTCTCCATCTTACAGGATATCACACTTGGAGTTGCAATTGGATCGTCTACTCAGATATCAATGTTTGTGGTAATGTCTTGCATCTATTATGGTCATCATTGTTAATGTTCAATTTCTGAATGGTTTAGCAAGCTTTTATTCTCATAAATGCAGATACCATTCTGTGTAATTGTTGGATGGATAATGGGGAAGCATATGGACTTGAATTTCCAACTCTTTGAAACTGCTACACTATTTATCACGGTGTTAGTGGTGGCATTTATGCTTCAGGTTTGATTCCTCCCTTTCTCTTTTCCTGGTTACCATCCACGTGGGGTAATTCAAAGTTACTTATATAATGTGTATGGAGGAATGCTTTTCGATCTTTGAGTTGATGGGGGTACTCCAATCAAATTATCTTCAAATGTTATTGTGTTTTCTCAGTACCTCCTGTTAAAACGCAAGTGTAAGATGAGCTGTACATCTATTTTCTTGTGCATATATTAAGGGCTTGTTTCACAAAGCTTTTCATAAAAAATTTATCAGATTTTGATAAAATTGATGAAATGTGTGGTTGAAAAGTTCATAAAAGTTGTGGGTTACTTTGACCTCGACTTTGTAGCAATTTTGAAGCTATCCCAAACAAGCACTTGGAAATGGAATGGAGCTTTCCTAGCGATCACTTTACACTATTGTTTATGTTGATGCAGGAAGGAAAATCAAACTATTTCAAAGGTTTGATGCTTATTCTATGCTATCTCATTGTTGCTGCAAGTTTCTATGTACACATCGATCCATCAAATGGTGAGCATGTTTAGCTTTCTGTTGTGCACAGAGTTTTACTTCACTTTTCTTTATTACTTTTCCTGGGTACATAAAGGATCGGCTACTGCAACCTGGTATTGATCTGGTTACATTGAAAGTATGGCTTGGGGTTAACTTGAATTTCTGGTGTGGATTAAGTAACATATCTGAAAAAATTAAATTTTTTTGGAAAGAGAATCATGTGCTCAATTTTGGATTCTTTTTTGCAAGTTACTATTGAACTTCATATTAATCTTATTTGTATAACATCCTTCAAGACCTATCAATATGTTTTCAACTCTTATTAGCACACTAGTTCTGCTTCTTGGTAATGCTCTATAATGATTGAAGGAAATTTTGCTATCTCCAATCCTAGTTTACTTGGCATTACTAATCTAAAGTAGAGCCACTAATGTGGAGCTTTTCATTCTCTCAATATTTAAAAATGGAACATAAAGCTTTGACTTTAGACTTTTATATATGTAGTTGCCTTTCAAAGATATCATGCTCTTTTGTTCTACGCAATTTAAAGCAGAATTGTCAACTTCTCAAAATATTGGTTTAGAGCATGTTTGGGTATGCTTGAAAGCACCTTAAAGAGGTGTTTTTTAGGATATGCTACCAAAAAATGCACGCTCAAACGTGCTCTTAGTTTTAACTCAAATTGGAATTAATGTTTATTCATTTGGGCTTTGTGCAGATGATGATTAAGAGAGAAAGAAGGATTATTCCATTTGTTTGGTGTTGGCGCAACAAATAGCTAGATCTGCGACTGCGACTCTTTATAAACAAAGCCCATCTTAGTAAAACTTAACTTCAGCCCCAAGGAGTAGGTAGAAAAATATGGATAGAGAACATTATCAGTCACCAGAAGCGCTGAGCCAGTAGATTTTGAGTCTCATATATTCATCTGTGTTATATGATATTTGATCGATAAACAAAATTGAGCAGAATCGACATTCACCAGCATTACAGACAGCTGTTTTTCGGTTCTTGATACGAAAAAGAATCTATATTGGATGCAAAGTAAATTGGAGCATGTAGTGAGTGTTTGACACCCATTTTAATGGGAATAAAAATTTTGAAATAGTGATTGATATGAGAATGTGTGGTAGAAAAATGATAAAAAGTTTTAGATTTGTGTATATTATTATTTTATTTGAAGAATGTGTGGTTGAAATTAAGAAAGAAAGAAAAACTTAAAAGAGAATGGGTGCCAAACAAGTGCGTAATCTTTGATATCTTTTGTCATTCTTTAAGAATTATTTTGTTATGAAATGCATCCCTGTTGGTTCATTTTTTGTCCAAGTTCAGTTTGAATAAATCATTTGACTAGTCAGATTTGAGTAATTTGTTCAATTTATAATTGTTTGGTAGCAGCCTAATGAGATTTTATGATTTTAGAATGTAGCTTGTCTTCATTTTAGTCACTATTCTAGTCGCCAACTGGTAAGAATATGGAAATCAGACCAACCATATATTTATGTTTCTTGGATTTGTTTACCCAAGAAAATGACAATTTTATCCATGATCAAAACCAGTTTTTTTCTAGATTAAATATCCCATATGATTTATAAAAGGGAGCCCCTTCCCTCTTCTTCTGTGCCCGTGTCGTCGCACCTCCTCCATTTTTGTGTACTCGGGAGCACCCGAGTATGGGGGAAAAGTGGACGGGATGGGAGCTAGGCTAGAAAGACAATTGGGGTTCGGAACTCCTTCGGAAGTTCCTGATTACATGGGAAAGGAGGGAGTGGCCCGCGTATGGTGTTAGGTGGACATATTCGACTTGTCGTGCTTGTCTACCATGGGGCTCGACTCAACAACTTGGTGAGCCAGTTTGTACTCGCGAATATGGTGAACAAGTATGAGTTGGCACCTTCAAAATATATATGCTCGGCTTAACCCTATGAGTTTGTGTTGGCGAATATGACGATTTTTTGTTTCTCGACTTCTTGACAAGCAACTCGCACGATTTTTTTTTTTTAAAATAAAAAATATATATAAAATCAACGCAGCTCATTTCATGACTCGCCTTTTGGGCGAGTTGAGCTGTGTGGGGGAAAGCAGTTAGTCCCACTTGAAACCCTTGACTCTTGAGAGAACCTGAAGTGACAGGGCCAAGGGGAATATGAGCAGTGGGAGGAACAGGGTGAGAGAGGAAAAATTAGGGTTGAACTTCATAACTTTTTGCTTAGTATGATTTTGGCTCTTAAACTTTAAAAGGGGAGGCTTTTGGTCCCAATCTATTGAAATATGTGAATTTGGCTGCACTTGATAGAATCCATCAAAGTGGATGTTAAAATTGCTAAGTTCATGTTAAATATGTGAATCCGAGTCTCCCATATTAAAACTTTGACAATTTAGCCCCATATTTTAAGTTATGTAAATGTTGCATGCGACTTTTACATACACATTATCAGTTTTTGTCACGTGAGAATCCATATTTACATATTTAAATATATTAAGGATTCAAGACCTTACTTTTTGAAGGATGGGAGTTAAAAACACACTCTTAAATTTTTCTCTAGAAATGGCGGATTGAGAAAGAAGATAATGACAGAAAAGGGTATTTTGCAAATGTAAACAAAATGAGGATCAGATAGATATAAATTTATACGTAATTTCAATTTTCAATTTTTTTTTTCCCAATTGGTTCTTGAAACGTTCCTCAAAAACATAATTGGCTTTGTGACTTTATCCAAGCAACTTAGAGATTAACATTTTTTTAAGTCCTCACGCGGGTGGTCATCATGCATTATCTAGTTTGGATATGTATGGTATACATTTAAAGGTACCTTAATTTATAAGGATGATGTTTTTTAAGTACAGCACATTAAACGAAGAGCAAATTTGTCAAAACTAATCTGACTTGTTAAAGATTTAGTTACTTTTGAACCATTCAACCAGAACAAAAACGACCCAAATTGAGATTGTTCGAGAATAATGCTTATTTCTTGTAAATGGATTCGAATATTTTGTTATAATCATGAAAGTAGTTATAGCTTATTGAAAATCTAAAGGGAGAATCATACTTGACTTTGAACAAGTGGTGTTAAATTGATGAGTATTAGTGCAATTGGCCGACCATTGCTTGGTAAATGACCGATGAGATGATGGGTGAATATTTTAGCAAATAAGTGACATTTTATTATATAATACATATGATAGTGCTCTAAAGAGCCAAGCATCATCCAAAGTTTGGGTTGGGTTAGATATGTTCTTGATATCATATTTTATTTAAAAATTTTGCACTATCTTTCTCTCGCGACGCTTGACAAATCAGTATGGTACAATTCTATATGATGCAACTTTTATTAGTTTGCTTGCATTTTGGATTTTGATCAACAAAAAAAAATGTTAATGCCTTTAAAGGAAAACTTTCATTCGAGGTCACGTGAATTATAAATTTGTTATATATTAGTCATACTTTGATCGGCTAACTTATATTTTTGTTTGATATGAACGTTCGTTTGTAACTATGACCAAAATTGGCGATCAGTCTCACGTGGTTGTTGAAAGAATGCGTGATTTTGCACTTGCTTGACGTTAAATCAGTAGTTTTCCAATCGAATGGGGAATACATAGACAAATTTTGAGTTCTTAATTCATACAATCGAGTTTTTCTTGTTTCCGAAAGCTATTGATTTAATGTCGAAACAAGTCCTGGTCACGTAATTTGCAGCCATGTAGAGCTGGGTACTATTTATAATTAATATAGTCCAATTGAAATAAAACAAAAGTTGAGTAGTCAATTGAAAATGATTTAAAGATGTGTGACCATCATGAAATGAACCTTTCAATTGTGTGACTAATAAAATTTCCCCTCTCGTGTACTTAGTCAACTACGATTAAGATAACTCGAACAATTTACCTTCATTTTACCATTTACGATTTATTTGATAACATGGGTGGTACTGTGTTGAATTATTTTCAATAATATTTAATACCGTGTATCAAATATTATATCAATTCCTTTTGCTTGACTTGTATAAATTACTCAAATGCTTCGCCCGTCTCCTAGCCAGCAATCTTGACTCTATATTTTGTTTGTTAGGGCATTTTAATATTAGAGACTTGGTGTAAACAAATATATAAGCAAGAAGTTATTTACAAAATCAATAATTTCGAACCTTCTATGGGTTCTTCTACCGTGTACTTTCGACTATACTATTATTGACGATTTTTATAATAGTTGCGTTGAAACGACAAATAACATTAATATAAAAAATGGCCTGATAAATCTTTACTTTAAAAATAAAAACCATCCAGTATCATCTAACCATAGATATCAAACATGCCCTTGAAATATCGATCATAACCCATAATCCAAAATTTCGAAAATTCGTTACATGTTTCAGTAATGGTATTTGTTACATTCAAGAAAATGTCTGTTTTATTTTTTATTTTATATAGAGCTTGTTTGGTGCACATTTTGAGAGTAAGAATGTATTTTTACTGTTGATGTATGTAATGGGAAATATGTAGTTGAAAATAAAGGGAAATGAGTAAAAAATGAGTAGAAGAATGAGAATGAGAAAAATAACGTGACTCAAACATGGGCATAATGTAGTAGAAAATTGATTTTGCGGGTCAACTGGGTAATTGTACGTGTACATACGTAGGAGACCAAATAGGATATTCTTTGAAATAGGACATGACATGTGCAAATGGCCATTACATTACTGAAAATGTCAGCCCATCACGTTTATTTCATATATAGTAACATATTGGATCTCTTGTCAACAAAAAGGAAAATACCTCATAATGCATCCCAAAGACTCTTCACCCCTCCATCACTATGAATAGGTATTCTCCAAGCCATTTAAAAAATTTACAATATATTTTAAGTACTAATTACGATAAATCATTTTACAGTTCAACGCTTCAAATAAGTCATTATCGAAAAATATTTTACGATGAAAAGAAAGAAAAAAGAAATTGAATACTTATATTTTTTACAAACTTACAATTGATTTCACAGTATACATCTTGTCTTGAAAGACTGTCGTAGATAACATGATTTGAAAAGGATTATTTCCATTAAAAGGTTGATTTCGTGAGGTTACCAAGTTGGAATAAAATGGGTTGCTACGTAACATAGGATGAGTCGCATCAATGAAATTTTCTGAGAAATTAACTTCAGATTTTAAATGTCAAAAGTCATGTAACGTGGTTCAAAATAATTAATGGATAAATTAATTTTCATTCTACAATATGTATGGTTATTTAATATTTGGTAAATAGAAGCAGTCACAACCACCATAATTATCTTTTTGTTTGGTACATACAAGTGGTCACTACAATAGTTTTACACAGGGAAAAAGATATTCAACAAGTGGCAATGAGACCTTGTGAAATTTCCCCTGCACCCACTCACGTACACGCTTTCTCTCTCTCTCTCTCTTTTATATAATAAAAAAATATATTTGTAACATCGAATTTTAACCATCTTATCTAAAAATTAACATTATATCGCCATCATTTGAGTGACCCAATTCATTGACTTACGAACTTGAACAATATATCCCTAAGTCGTCACACTCTCGTAGCGTGAATCTTGATCCAGAATACCACTTATAAAATCGGACTTAAATTATCTTATCTAAAAGCTAATTATATGTATATGCACAGCATAACATAAAGAAAGTCCACCAGCCAGCCGTCCCAAAAGTAAACGCTTTTTTTGATAATTTAGGCTCAACTTTTAATATTGCTCCATGTCAACATCACCCACTCCATCTTCCTCTCTACCCTCTCTCCCTCCTCTTTGGTGGGTAGAGGACTAAAGTCTGCACAAACACGGATGAGAAAACTGGACGAAGAACCCACATGAATGATTGGAATATCTTCGGTACCTTCATCTGTCTTCATCTTCTGTTGTTTTCCTAATAATCATCAACACGATAACCCCTTTCGAATCAAATCCTACACAGTCATCAACTTATTTCAGCCATGCTCTTGTCTCAATTCCATTCTTCATCCTCATCCTCATCCTATTGGTGTTTCTTGGATGTGCTGTTAATTGTAGTAGTGGTGAATCTTTCTTGTTCTGTATATACCTGCCATGGCTCATGTAATGAACAAGATCGAAACTCTTTATCATCATTCAATCTGAGTATTAGTACTCCATCTCCTTTGAATTGGTCTCTTTCTTTTGATTGCTGCAGCTGGGAAGGAGTTGGATGTGATGAGAGTGACAGGGTGAACAGTCTATTGCTACCGTCGAGAGGGCTAGTTGGAACCATATCTCCTTTTATTGTAAACCTCACCAGTCTCACTCAACTCAACTTGTCACGGAATTGGCTCTCTGGTCCTATCCCGGATGGATTTTTTATGGCCTTGAACCGCCTGGTATTCATTGATATAAGCCATAATCGTCTCACCGGACAGTTATCAGATTCTGATAAGTTGATGAGTACCGTCACAATAGTGGATTTATCCAGCAACCACTTCTATGGGAGAATCCAATCTTCATTTCTCCAGNACAGGGTGAACAGTCTATTGCTACCGTCGAGAGGGCTAGTTGGAACCATATCTCCTTTTATTGTAAACCTCACCAGTCTCACTCAACTCAACTTGTCACGGAATTGGCTCTCTGGTCCTATCCCGGATGGATTTTTTATGGCCTTGAACCGCCTGGTATTCATTGATATAAGCCATAATCGTCTCACCGGACAGTTATCAGATTCTGATAAGTTGATGAGTACCGTCACAATAGTGGATTTATCCAGCAACCACTTCTATGGGAGAATCCAATCTTCATTTCTCCAGCCAGCATTGAATTTGCAAAGATTTGATGTCAGCAATAACAGCTTCTCCGGTTCAATCCCTTCATCTGTCTGCAGATTTTCCCCTTCAATTGTGCATCTTGATTTCTCCAATAATGACTTTGTAGGCCCAATTTTGCAAGGTTTTGGCAAGTGTCCCAATCTGTTGAGACTGCGAGCAGGTTTCAATAACCTTTCGGGTGCCATTCCCAGAGATATTTACACGTTTTTAGCACTGCAAGAACTGTACTTACCTGCCAATAAACTCTCTGGAGTGATAGATGGAAGCATTGTTAACCTCATTAACCTTAGAAACCTCTCTCTCTATGGTAATGAATTGACAGGAATGATTCCTCAGGATATTGGGAGGCTCTCCAATTTGGAACAGTTGTCGCTTCACATAAATAAACTAAATGGAACTCTGCCCCAATCTCTTACGAATTGTACGAGACTTACAACGCTGAATTTAAGGGTCAACCTCCTTGAAGGTGAGCTTTCTGCTTTTGATTTCTCCAAATTCATTCAGCTTAGATCAATTGACCTTGGGAATAATTTCTTCAGAGGTAGATTGCCATCGAGCCTTTTTTTGTGCAAGAATTTGACCGCAATTCGCTTGGCTACTAATACTTTAAATCGAGAGGTTTTGCCTGAAATAATGGCATTAAAATCTCTATCCTTCTTATCCCTTTCTAATAATAGCCTAAACAATATCACCAGTGCTATGCGCATCCTAACAGGGTGNCAACGCTGAATTTAAGGGTCAACCTCCTTGAAGGTGAGCTTTCTGCTTTTGATTTCTCCAAATTCATTCAGCTTAGA
This sequence comes from Fraxinus nigra, assembly GCA_903798295.1. Taxonomy (NCBI): domain Eukaryota; kingdom Viridiplantae; phylum Streptophyta; class Magnoliopsida; order Lamiales; family Oleaceae; genus Fraxinus; species Fraxinus nigra. Next base: position 2,819 of record CAIGRH010223893.1, on the reverse strand, counting down.
TCAATTGACCTTGGGAATAATTTCTTCAGAGGTAGATTGCCATCGAGCCTTTTTTTGTGCAAGAATTTGACCGCAATTCGCTTGGCTACTAATAGGTTAAATGGAGAGGTTTTGCCTGAAATAATGGCATTAAAATCCCTATCCTTCTTATCCCTTTCTAATAATAGCCTAAACAATATCACCAGTGCTATGCGCATCCTAACAGGGTGCAAGAACCTCAGCACTTTAATCCTCTCAAAAAACTTTTACAATGAACCACTGCCTGGAGATGAAAACTTGATAAGAGCAGGCGAGTTCCAAAATCTTCAAGTCTTGGGTTTAGGTGGCTGTGGATTCACGGGTCTAATTCCAATTTGGCTGTCCAGACTAGAAAAGCTGGAGGTTCTAGACTTATCGCTTAACAACATCACAGGCTCTGTCCCAGGATGGTTTGGGGATCTTCCAAACCTTTTCTACTTGGATTTGTCCCAAAACCTTCTATCAGGAAACTTCACCATGGAACTTATAAAACTGAGAAGACTAGCAACACAAAGGACTTCAGATCAAGTAGACCAAAGTTACTTAGAATTGCCTGTCTTTGTTCAGCCCAATAATGCCTCCAATCTGCAATACAACCAGCTTTCCAACCTGCCACCAGCAATATACCTCAGGAGTAACAGTATCAATGGTACCATCCCAATTGAGATTGGTCAATTGAAGTTTATCGTTGCCCTGGATCTCAGCAATAACAATTTCTCTGGCAGCATTCCGGACACAATATCTAATCTCACTAACTTGGAAAAACTGGACCTCTCTATCAACAATCTTTCTGGTCAAATTCCTGCATCACTCAAAAATCTTCACTTTCTGTCTTTCTTCAATGTTGCATACAACAATCTTGAAGGTCCTATACCCGTAGGAGGTCAGTTTGACACATTTCCTAATTCAAGCTTTGAAGGAAATCCACGTTTGTGTGGTAAAATTTTGCAGCGCTCGTGCAGTATTCCAGAAACTACCCATCAGTTAGCACGAAGGAAGGGAACAAAGAGAAAAATCATTGTACTCGTTCTTGGGATTTGTTCTGGCATTTTCACTTTTACTCTGCTGATATATTGGGTAATTTCCAAGAGGAGGATCCTACCAAAAAGTGGCCATGAGAAAACTGATATGGATATGGTATCCTTCAACTCTTCTGGGGTATTTAATGAAGTTGCAAATGATACCAGCCTTGTCATATTGTTTCCTAACAACACAAACAAACCAATGGACCTAACAATCGCTGAAATCTTGAAAGCCACAGATAACTTCAACCAGTCAAACATAATTGGGTGTGGGGGCTTTGGTTTGGTATATAAAGCAACTTTAGCAGATGGTACCAAGCTGGCAGTTAAGAAACTCTCTGGAGATATGGGTCTGATGGAAAGGGAATTCAAAGCCGAAGTTGAAGCTTTGTCCACTGCCCAACATGTGAATCTGGTTACTCTGCAGGGTTACTGTGTTCATGATGGCTATAGATTGTTAATATATTCCTACATGGAGAATGGGAGCCTGGATTACTGGTTGCATGAAAAACCTGATGGAGCATCCTTACTCAGTTGGCCAACTCGACTGAAGATTGCTCAAGGGACAAGTTATGGGGTGGCGTATATGCACCAGATTTGCGAACCACATATTGTGCATCGTGACCTAAAGTCCAGTAACATACTTCTGGATGATAACTTTGAAGCACATGTGGCAGATTTTGGGTTAGCAAGGCTGATTCTTCCTTATCATACTCACGTAACCACCGAACTAGTTGGTACCCTTGGTTACATTCCACCAGAATACAGTCAATCATGGATAGCCACATTGAGAGGGGATGTCTACAGTTTTGGGGTTGTTATGCTCGAACTATTAACTGGAAAGAGGCCTGTGGAACTATTTAAGGCAAAGATGGCAAGAGAATTGGTTGCATGGGTACAGCAAATGAGGAACGAAGGAAAACAAGAAGAGATCTTCGATCCACTCCTTAGAGGCAAAGGCTTTGAAGAAGAAATGCTGCAAGTTCTTGATGTGGCTTGCATGTGTGTCAACCAGAACCCTGTCAAGAGGCCGACTATACAAGAAGTTGTTGATTGGCTCAAAGATGTAGGGTGCAACCGTGAGGCAGCCGCGTAAGGGAAACGAGCTACATAAAGGATTGTACATATAAACATCAGTGCCAAATTACTTCTACAATCAGTTTGCCGTTCAGGCAATTCTTTTTCCTTTAAAAAAAAAAAAAAAAAGAGAGAGAGAGGTTTATGTAATGAGTATGCGAACTTGTACAAAGATAAATTTTGCTGCCAAAGAAAATAAAAATGCATGTGTACATACAAAAATACACAACAAACACACGCATATGTATTGAACATAAGTTTCATATGCTGTCATGGTAGAGTTTTATACAGTAGTAATTCCTAGGTTCATATGAATAACACTCATTTTATCAATATACAACAGGAATTAAACTTCCAGTGTACAGCATTTACATGGTCATGCTGTCATGCCAAGTAAATTTTATATTCAGTCTGCCTATAGAAATGCGTGTTAATAATAAAAAAAAACTACTTAATATTTTCCATGTGGCGTAGAATCATGTTCATACAGAAGGGTAGCAACTTAGAGGCGTGAACAAGTTAGATGTAATATACCCTAATCGTGTCAGACATTTTCTCTGTCCTGGAGGTCAAAAGAGAAGGAATTGCTAAAGAACTGCAGTATGTTTCATATCAATTTATCAAACATCTAGGCTTTCCAAGTCCAACACATTGTAGTATGAGATACAAGAGCTTTGCTGACATTCTCCTTTTTGTTTATGT
>CAIGRH010223831.1:0-12542 GCA_903798295.1 Fraxinus nigra | reverse complement strand
ATTGATATTTTGGAGCGATAAAGACCTTAGATAAACAGTTTCTACAGGACTGACAAGTTAGAACCTCTAGGCTAGGCAAGGGATATACTAAAGTCTGCTCGAGCTCAGACCCATAAACGGTCTCCAAACCTCATGCATCCGTTAGTTTGCATTGACGTTATTTAGGAGGGTATAATTTATGGTCCTCGCGCTGGGCTTTGGAAGGTCATTTCTATCTCAATGCAAAATTGTGTTTATTAATGTTACTTTAATATGTCCTAACATTAGCACATATGTAATATTGCCAGGAAGTTGAAGCATTCCAAGGGCTTCTGCATTTAGACACTTGCAAGAATATGTTTTCTCTTCTACAGCAGGTGAAATAGGAAAAGAGAGAGAGAGAGAAAGGTGAAATAGAGAAAGAAGAATACATCTTCCATTTTCAAACACCTTGAACAGCACTGTCGCCTTCTCTGCAAGCTCCATGTCCGTGTTTCACCCTTACTCCCAATGATAGAGGTAATTTTCTGTATGTAATGTGTTATTTTGTTGATGTGGTCACAAGTAGATGAAAAGGAAAGGTTAAAATTGTCAGAGAAAATAAACTTGAACAAATATCGGTTTAATAAATACCGGATGTACATTACATACTGGATATGCAACTTACCGGATATGCAACCAACATACCGTATATGCAACTTACAGTATATGCAACTTAACTTTCCGTTTTCTATACATATTCCAACCTCGAAAGTTGATAGGCGTGCATAATGTATATAATTTCATGTCTAAATAGCATATGGATGTACACTATTGACAGAATATTTGGGAGGGCAACGGGACGCCCCTACTCAAACGACATGATAGGGTTTCTCTTCTATAGTAGGTGAAATAGGAAGAGAGAGAGAGAGAGAGAGAGAGGTGAAATAGAGAATGAAGAATGCCATCTTCCATTTTCAAACACCTCGAACAACACGACCGCCTTGTCTGCAAGCTCCATGTCCGTGTTCCACCCTCACTCCCAATGATAGAGGTAATTTTCGGTATATAATGTTTTATTTTATTGATGTGGTGACAAATAGATGAAAAAGAAAGGTTAAAACTGTTAGAGCAAATAAACGTGAACAAATACCGCATTTACAAGACATACCAGATATGCAACTTACCGTATATATAACTTACGGGAAATGCAACCAGCATACCTTATATTTAACTTATCGGATATGCAACTAACATACCATATGTGCGATTAATATACCGGATGTGCAGTTTACCATGTAGACAATATTTTTACATAATAATAGCTAATATATAGCACATTTTGCTAATCACAACAAAGAAAATAAGTTAAAGTGATTTTTGTTTTCATCAACTTTCTATGTGGGATAGCTCAATTTTTCACTTTTTGTACATACTACAACCTCAAAAGTTGATAGGCATGTAGAATCTATATAATTTCATGTCTAAATAGCATATTGATGTAATATGTTGACCAAATATTTGGGGGGTCACAACACCGTGCCTGTGCAAAAGAAATGATAAGGTTTCTCTTCTACATCAGTTGAAATAGGAAAAGAGAGAGAGGTGAAATGGAGAAAGAAGAATGTCATCTTCCATTTTCAAACACCTCGAACATTACTGCCGCCTTCTCTACAAGCTCCATGTCCATGTTCCATCCTCACTCCCAATGATAGAGGTAATTTTCTGTATATAATATGTTTTTTTTTATGTGGCCACAAATAGATGAAAAGGAAATGTTCAAACTGTTAGATAAAATAAACGTGAACAAATACCGGTTTAATAAATATCAGATTTACAACACATACTAGATATGCAACTTACCGGATATGCGACCAACATACTGTATATGCAACTTACAGTATATGCAACTTAACTTTCCACTTTTTGTAAATACTTCAACCTCGAAAGTTATGGGCGTGCATAATGTATATAATTTTATGTCTAAATAGCATATGGATGTACTCTGTTGACTAAATGTTTGGGGGACACAAGATGCCCCTATGCAAAAGAAATGATAGGGTTTCTCTTCTACAATAGGTGAAATAGGAAAAGAGAGAGAGAATGAAGAATGCCATCTTCCATTTTCAAACACCTCGAACGGCACTGCCACCTTGTCTACAAGCTCCATGTTCGTGTTCCACTCTCACTCCCAATGATAGAGGTAATTTTCTGTATATAATATGTTATTTTATTGATGTGGTCACAAATAGATGGAAACGAAAGGTTAAAACTGTTAGAGCAAATAAACGTGAACAAATACCGCATTTACAAGACATACCAGATATGCAACTTACCGGAAATGCAACCAGTATACCGTATATTTAACTTGCTGGATATGCAACTAACATACCGTATGTGCAATTAATATACCAGATGTGCAGTTTACCATGTAGAGAATATTTTTAATAATAATAGCTAATATATAGCAAATTTTGCTAATCACAACAAAGAAAATAAGTTAAAGTGGTTTTTGTTTTCATCAACTTCCTATGTGGGACAAACAAAAATAGGAGTGCTCAATGTTTCCTTCTTGTACATACTGCAACCTCAAAAGTTGATAGGCGTGCAGAATCTATATAATTTCATATCTAAATAGCATATGGATGTAATCAGTTGACCAAATGTTTGGAGGTCACAAGACCGCCCTTGTGCAAAAGAAATGACAGGGTTTCTCTTCTACATCAGCTAAAATAGGAAAAGAGAAACACGTGAAATAGAGAAAGAAGAATGTTATCTTCCATTTTCAAACACCTCAAACAACACTCCCGCCTTCTCTGCAAGCTCCATGTCCGTATTCCACCCTCACTCCCAATGATAGAGGTAATTTTCTGTATATAATGTGTTATTTTGTTGATGTAGTCACAAATAGATGAAAAAGAAATGTCTATTAGAGAAAATAAATGTGAACAAATACCGGATTTACAACACATACTGGATATACAACATACCGGATATGCAACTTAACTTTCCGCTTTCTGTACATACTGCAATCTCGAAAGTTGATAGGCGTGCAAAATCTATATAATTTCATGTCTAAATAGCATATGGATGTACTCTGTAGACTAAATGTTTGGGGGGGCATGAGACCGTCCCTGTGCAAAAGAAATGATAGTGTTTCTCTTTTGCAACACGTGAAATAGGAAGAGAGAAAGGGAGGGAGGGAGGGAGAGAGGGAGAGAGAGAGAGAGAGAGAGGTGAAAAAGAGAAAGAATGGTTAAAACTATTAGAGAAATAAACGTCAACAAATACCGATTTAATAAATACCGGATTTACGACACATACCGGATATGCAACCAACATACCGTATATGCAAGTAATGTACCGAATATGCAGTTTATCGTGTAGACAATAGTTTTACATAATAATAGCTAATATACAGTAGATTTTTCTAATCACAACAAAGAAAATAAGTTAAAGTGGTTTTTATTTTTATCAACTTCCTATGTGGGACAAACAAAAATAGGACAGCTCAACTTTTCGCTTTTTGTACATACTGCAACCTCAAACGTTGATAAGCGTGCAAAATGTATATAATTTCATGTCTAAATAGCATATGGATGTACTCTGTTGACCAAATTTTTGGGGGTCACAAGATCGCCCCTGTGCAAAAGAAATTATAGGGTTTCTCTTCTATAGTAGGAGGGAGAGGGAGAGGGAGAGAGAGAGAGAGAGAGAGAAGAATGCCATCTTCCATTTTCAAACACCTTGAACAGTACTATTGCCTTATCTACAAGCTCAATGTCTGTGTTCCACAATGATAGAGGTAATTTTCTATATATAATGTGTTATTCTGTTGAAGTGGTCACAGATAGGTAGTATTTTAAATATAATACAATTTAGGTAGTATTTTATCCAAAAAACGATAAAATATCATCGTTTAGGACCTCGAGTAAGTGTAGAAACTACACTTATCAAGCGCCAACAAAGCACTCCATTCAAATAATTAATTATATCATTCCTTAACCTAGCTTTATTTCATACTCTTCGATGAGAAATTGAGTGTTGAGTAGTCCTAATACATTCAAATATGTCTTTGCCTAGTAATATACGTCGCATTCCTCTACTAACTAACAAACTGAATTATCTTACATAAGAGGTATCCCCTCATGCAAGCTTTCCAACTCTCTTACAACCAATTGGAATCATGCGAAGAACTCGAACCATGAGCGATCATATATACTTCTCCTAGAGCCACTTGAACTATTACTTTGTATGGTTCATTTTGCTAGGATACTTATAGTCATAAAAGTTGGGGCTTTCGTAGAAGAACAAGCAAGATAGCTACAAGCCTCATTGTGTGATAGTTGTAGGTTTTTTCTCGTCAAAAAGCTTCAGTAGTTCACGTTTGAGATTATTCATTAAATTTGTAAAATTTATTATAAAAAGAAAAAAAAAATAAAGATCCAATGGAGCCAATTGCCACTACAAAGAATTGTGGCTCCGCCAATACATCTAGTTATAAATAATAGTAATATATCGTGAACTGGATTGATATTTTGTGAACTAAAAATATCCTATATTTTGACAAAGCAAATGAAAGTTTCACGTGGTATACATTGAAATGAGACAAGTTTTTATTAACAATAGCAACAATCGCTAGATGTAAGTCATCCACCACCAAAAGCCAACCCTTGTCCATATATGTAACAACTTTTCATGAACATATTATGCCCTTATTGACATAAAGCTACTTTGTTTTGTGAAAACCAACCCAGTTTTAAATAGTGTAAAATTGCATACCACACAATAGAGTTTCATACCATAATACATAAAAATTTTGGGAGCAAAAATTACAAATTGTATCGGAGCCAGAGTGATTTTTGAAGAGGAAGGAAGGGACGTCTACAATTATTGAAGAGATTCAGGTGTAAGAGTTGTATCCATCTTTTCATCTAAATTATCCAAGTTATGTGCATTTTTTTCCTTATATTTTTTATTATCAAAACATGATATACTAAATCCTTAATTTCTCGTTTTTGTTTAGTTTTTATTTTCTAGATTGATTACTTATTATTCTCTTATTTCATTTTGATGATTGATCATCATCAAAACATGTTCATGATTTTGTTGTGCTTCAAAGAGGTTCAATATAAATTACCACGTAGTAATAAATAACACTAAGTCCTATAAGGGATGAATATACTTTTATGTTTATCTAACCTAGGTTATGGCGATACTTTACCGTTATATTGTTGACTATCCTACAATCAATGCACATGAGAACGTCCCATCCTTTTTAGGCACAAGTAGCACTAGCACTACAGATGGACTCATGCTCTTCCTCACGTACCTTTTGCTCATCAACTCCTCCACTTGTCTTTGAAGCTAATTTGTCTCCTCGAAATTACTTCTATAAGTCGGTTGGTTTGGAATAACAGCTTTTGGTATAAAATCAATTTGATAACCCACTAGGCATGTCCTTAGGAAACAAGTTCTCAAATTTCTTAAATAAAGAAATAGCCAAACTAGGGAGGGGTTGGTTAGCTTCCTAAAGATTAAGGAATGATTCCTTGTAAACCGGCAATATCAAAGGCTAGTTTCCACAAACACCATCTTAATTTCACTCTCTATTACAAAAAAAAAAATGTCTTTTCTTTTCTCTATGTAGACTCTCTATCTTTTCTCTCTTATGGCTCCACTAATTTTTCATTATTTTCAGCTACCTCTCTATTTTCTCTCTTCCTCACTTTTTCTTGAAGTCCTTACTTCACTCTCATTTTGCCTTTCTCGCATTTTCTTCTCTTGATGACCTTTTAACTTCAATTGATCCTAATAGATGTAACGACTCCATTTTTTTAAAAGATTAAATCGTTACTAAACATTTCATTTAATAATTAAATAAACGTGTCAAACTACCCAACGTGAAAATTCCGATTCTACCAATAATAAATAAAAACATGTAGGAAACATATCCAAATAAAGTACATTCCAAATAACAAGATCTACGTGATAAATAAACCAAAATAATGCTAAAGAAATTCATAGTCACGTTATATCGGATTATTTATTTAGTTCCATAAATCTTGACACCACCACGACAACACCTCATAGCCCGTCAAGCAACGACTCATTCTAACATGTGAGGAGTAGGGAGAAGTGTGAGTATACGAAAATACTCAATAGGACAAGAACTAATGGTGCAATTGCGAATGAAAGATTTAAACCATGTGTCAATGAAACAATGAAAAATGAAACAAAAAAAACTGAAGAGACGTGACAAATTCTTTTTGACTGATGTACCTGCTTACGTAATTTTTTACTCTAGGGCTACAAATTCTTTTATCTCTGCATCCTTTGTCACTAGATCTAACTTTGCATGTGTGAAAACAAATAATGAATTAGAGGTTAGCATCCCTTCAGGAAGAACTCTTTGCTATCAGATGACTAAGGCTATAAGTTAGAGGTTGATAGGAAAATACTACACGCAGACTTATACCTTTTGGAGATGAAAGATTTCGACGTTATTTTAGGCATGCACTGGTTAGGACTCAATCATGCGACCATTTGATGTTACGAGAAATAAGTGTTATTTCATAGACCTAGAGAGGAAGAGTTCTGTTTCTTTGGAGCAAAGTTCAAGTCTCTACATCACCTTGTATTGGCTTTAAAAGTGGAGAAGATGTTGAGAAAGGAGTCATGCCAGAGATTCTTAATTAATATCATCGGTTCCAAACATATAGAAACAACTGTTAATGATATTAACATTGTGCAAGATTTTGCAGACATATTCCCAGAAGATCTACCTTGTATCCCATAGAATAGACAAGTAGAATTTACAATGGACTTGGTTCCCGGAGTGGCATCAGTATCTAAGGCCCCTTGCCGAATGACATCGAAAGAACTTCAAGAATTGAAGTTATAGTTGGAAGAGTTGATGGAAAAAGGTTTCATTCTACCGAGTGTATCTCTTTGGGGCGCTCCAGTACTTTTTGTGAAGAAGAATGACGAAAGTATAAGGATGTGCAGTGACTATCGAGATTTTAATAATCTGACTATCAAAAATAGATATATGTTACCAAGAATAGGAGATTTATTCGACCAGTTAAGAGATACAACGGTGTTTTCGAAGATTGAGATCGGGATATACCGAAAAATGCCGAGTTGTTTTCGAAGGCAAGCGATATACCCAAAAATGCTTTCAGGACTCGTTATGGACATTATGAATTCACTGTCATGCCTTTTGGATTGACCAATGCTCCAACTGTATTTATGGATCTTATGAATCGAGTGTTCCATCAGTACCTAGACCAGTTCGTCATAGTATTTATTGACGATATTCTTCTATACTCCAAAGTTAAGAAGCAGCATGAAGAATATAGAATATTCTTCTATATTCTTATGAAACTTTGATGTCGTTTTATGGGATTAAACGATTCCTTTGCCCAAGTTAGAGGCCAATTGCTGATGATGGGTCCTATTCCATTGATAAACATGGTGTTTGCCTAGGTAAGTGCTTTTCTATTTCCCTGAATCCAATACTCAATTCTNAATAGGAATTCACTGTCATGCCCTTTGGTCTGCCCAATGCTCTAGCTATATTTATGGATCTAACGAACGGGGTGTTCCATCAGTACTAAGACCAGTTCGTCATAGTATTTATTGACGATATTCTTCTATACTCCAAAGTTAAGAAGCAGCATGAAGAACAACTCCAAAGTTAAGAAGCAGCATGAAGAATATAGAATATTCTTCTATATTCTTATGAAACTTTGATGTCGTTTTATGGGATTAAACGATTCCTTTGCCCAAGTTAGAGGCCAATTGCTGATGATGGGTCCTATTCCATTGATAAACATGGTGTTTGCCTAGGTAAGTGCTTTTCTATTTCCCTGAATCCAATACTCAATTCTCATAGATATTGGAGCTACAAATCATATATGCTTTACTCAATCGGTTTTTCACACATTGAGAGCAATCAAGAATGCCTATATTACACTACCAAATCATGAAAGAATTCTTGTTTACTTCAATGGAATAGTAAAAAATTTCCCTGAATTGATACTTGAAGATGTGTCATATGTTCCTCAATTTAAATTCAACTTATTATCTATGAGTTCATTAACCAGGAACTCATCAATCAGTATCAACTTTCTTTGGTTATACAATTACACAAATGCTCAACTAATTTTAACTATTGTACAACATTTTATACGAATCTACTAACGTAATGTTGCCTCGGTACTGTATGCCAATTAAATATTGTATAATGTAGTTAGTAGGATTGTGCCTCCACGTCCCCCTCCAACTGCGTGTTTGTTACAACACCGTTGCACATGGTTAGCTGCTGAATCACCCATTTGGTTGTATAGTTTGTTAGGATATCATTATACTTATTTACCCTTTTGTCTTCTATATATTTGGGTGCATCATCACTATGAAAGGAAGAATCTCTTATTCATTATTCCTAATATATCAGCTCCTTCATCATCTTCATTCAGTTATTTTTACTTACATGGTATCAGAGCATACATGACTATCATTGCTATATGAATTTTGCTGATAATGAAAACACAAGTCCACTTCACACTCCTGATCTTTCTAATCATTATAGGTTGGAGAATTCTGATAATCCAGGAGTTGTGTTGTTCACATAGTTAACTACAGACAACTACACTACTTGGTCAAGGGCAATCCGGTGAGCACTTCGAGCAAAGAACAAACTCGGTTTCATCAATGGAGCATTACCCAAATGAGAACCATCCAGTGCATCATTTGATCCATGGGAGAGGTGTAATGATATGGTGGTGTCATGGATCCAAAATGCCATATCTCCGTCCCTCAGAGCGTTGCCTTTATGGATGAGGCATGTGAGAAATGGGCAGAACTTAAGGATCGATTCTCTCATCAAAATGGACCCAGGATTTATGAACTAAAGAAAGCTTTGGCCGATCTAGAACAGGAAAATGACTGTAAGCATCTACTATGGTAATCTGAAAACTATATGGGATGAATTAACAATATATGATCCCATACCTGAATGTAGCTGTAGACAATTGAAAATATTGGTTGATAGACAACAACGTGACTGCGTGATCAAATTCATGATGGTATTGAATGATGTATATGACAACACGAACTCAAATCATGATGCTCGATCTCCTCCCCCGGTTAACAAAGTATTTACCTACATACAACAACAAGAAAGGCAGAAACAACTTGTCTCCATCACTGTCAATAATGAGACCATTGCAATGACAACTAAGAAATAATATGGGGATAACGAAACACCCAATTATGGAAAATCGAATACCACTAGCAAGAAGGAGAGACCATATTGCACATATTGCAAAATCCTTGGATGCTTTGGATAAATGTTTCAAAGCAGGGAATACTGAAGCACCAATATGCACATATTGCAACTTAACAGGTTATGATGTAGAAAGGTGCTATAAGTTTACATGTTTACCCTCCAAATCATAGGCTACACAAAGCACAGAGAAGAGAAGGGGGTTTTGCAAATCAGTCAAGTATAATGCAGGAGGATAGTGAGAAACCAGTTTCTCTAACCAAGGGACAACATCAAGAATTCCTTGCCATGCTTCAACCTAAGGATACATCACAGACCACTCATTCCGCCACTCATGTTCAGACCATTGATCATTCCAAGACTAATTCTCCATATGCCTTGTCTGGTAAACCCACTTGTTTATTCATTCCATCCACACGCTTATAATTCTGCCAATGCTCCATGGATGATTGACACTGTTGCAACAGATCATATGACCTGTAATGCTAATCTCTTCACTTCCATTAATTCGAGAACTTTTCTCTCAGTTAAATTGCCTACTTGAGATATGGTCCCTGCTACACACTTTGGTGTAGTTTAAGTCACTAATACTTATCAATGATGTTTTATGTGTTCTAACTTTTCATTTTAATCTATTATCTATTAAAAAGTTAACACAACAACTCCAATGTTGCTAATATTCTTGTCTGATGCCTGCTACATACTCCTTTTGTCTTGGAAGACGATTGGGTGGGAAGGGTGAAGTATGGCGTGGCATGTATCGACTTATGTACTTAACTTTGATGTTCAGCAACATTTGTGGCACTATCGTTTAGGACATATATTAGAATCTCGAATGAAACTTATCTCAGATGATTCTATTGTTTCTCATTATAAGAATGCTAGTGATATTCCTTGTTTTATCTATCCATTAGCAAAACAACACAAGACACCTTTTCCCATAAGCACACATAAAACTAAACTTTTTGACATCATCCATTGTGACATTTGGGGTCCATGTCCTACTACAGCTCATGATAGATCTAAGTACTTCCTCTCTGTGGTAGATGATTTTTCACAAGCCACATGGGTATATATGCTTAAGAAGACATCAGATGCTAGTCATTCCATTAAAGCATTCATCCAAATGATAGAAAACCAATTCCAAACTACAATAAAAACTTTAAGAAGTTATAATGGACCTGAATTTAAAACAGACTGACTTTTACAACCAGAAAGAAATCATTCATCAAAAAGCTGTGTTGAGACTTCTCAACAAAACGGTATAGTTGAAAGAAAACATCAGCATTTGATGAATGTAGCTAGAGCATTGAAATATCAATTTGGTATTTCTCTTTTTTATTGGAATGAGTTCATACTTACTACCACATATTTAATAAACAGAACTCTCACACCACTGCTGCAAAATAAGTAACCATTTGAGGTTCTATTCAAGATCACACCAACTTATTCTCATCTTAAAAATTTTGAATGCCTCTGCTATCCCTCCACATTGGTATACGGGAGGAGAAAATCTGATCCTAGGGGGCGCCAATGTGTTTTCTTGGGATACCCTATTGGAGTTAAAGGCTATAAGGTGATGGATTTACAAAAAATAGCCATCTTCATATCTCGGGATTTTATATTCCATGAAATATATTTCCTTTACAAACAAACTGTAAAGCCCACTATAAATCAGAACTTATCTTCACCAAACCACTTCCAGATATCACCACCAAATACAATGTCCTGTCAACATGAAATGCACACATCTGATTCAGAGATAGAGGCCCTTGAGTTAAACAAAATCTAGATTCTCATTGATCTTCCACCAAGAAATGTAGCAATTGGATGCAAATGAGTGTATAAACTGAAATACAATTCAGATGGAAACATTGAAAGGCACAAAGCAAGACTTGTAGCCAAATGGAATACACAACGAGAATGGATAGACTACAATGAGACCTTCTCACCTGTTACAAAGCTAGTCACCGTTCGATGCCTGTTAGCTATAGCAGCTGTTCAGAATTGGCATTTAAAATAATTTAATGTAAGTAATGCTTTTCTACATGGCATTTTACATGAAGAGGTTTACATGCAAAAACCACCTGGCTACACAAAAGGAACTTCCAATCAAGTTTGCAAGCTGTTGAAAAGCATATACGGTCTGAAACAAGCTTCAAGGCAATGGTATTCCACATTCTCAACAGCCCTCATCCGATTTGGTTTGTTCAAGTCCAAAGCTAATTACAGCCATTTCACTAAGGTGACAAACCATTCCTTTACAGCCTTACTTGTCTATGTGGATGACATTGTCATAGCTAGCTCTAGTTTAGCACAAATTGATGCAATTCAAAGATTCCTCAGCAGCAAATTTAAGATTAAAGCATTAGGTGATTTGAAGTACTTTCTTGGTCTTGAAGTTGCAAGATAAGGAATTTTTATCTCTCAACGCAAATATAATTTGGACTTATTGGTTGATGCCTGAGTTCCTTGGGGCTAATTAAATTTGGTAATTTTTTGCATGAAGATTGTCCAGCGTAGATATAAGCAAATGCTACTGATAAAAATACACAATTAACTGTTGAAGTATATAAGCATGTTGATTTTCTATGTCGAAAGTATATTTTCAACGGGTTGGATAAGGACATTAAAAAAGGGAATGATGTAAAACGATTTAAAGGAGACTATTAAGCTTAAGAAGCCAAGATATTATGCTAAAGACTGTCGCAGCAAGAAAAAGAATGCACAAGAAAAAATCTCACCATGCAAACAAAATTGAAGAAGATAACATATAAGTAGACATTGCCGCTATCAACCTATTTGCAGCTGTACCCGAAGTTAACTTGGTATCAAATGCCAAGGATTGGTGGGTAGACAAATGAGCTACTCGTCACATTTATGCATACATTTATTCACTAAGTACAAGAAGATGGAACAAGATAGAAGGAATTGGAAAGGTCACTCTGAAATTCACTTTCGGGAAAGAGTTGACGCTGAACAATGTTGTGCATGTACGAGAAATTAGGAAAAATATGATTTCAGGTTCTATACTTGGTAAGAAGGGATTCAAAATAGTATTTGAATAAAATTGATTCCTCTGTTTGCTTGCTCGAGTCTTACTTTTTATAGCATAGTAGATTAGGACATGTTAATCGTGGTTCATTAAGAAAATTGGTAGACTTGTACCTAAACTTGAATCGAAAAATGAATATAAATGTGAAATTTGTGTTGAACTAAAATTCGCTAAAAAAGACTTTTCAATTTAACTGAAAGACGTAGTGAACCATTAAGGTTGATACATAGCAATATATGT